>CAJPEV010000531.1:32370-47248 GCA_905338385.1 Darwinula stevensoni
AGCTTGAAAACAGATGGGGGGGGGGGAAGGGGGGGGGGGACGAAACGACGTGTTAATTATGGCTGGCCAGAGGCTGGCCATTGTGGGCTCTGAGAAACGCAGGATGGGATAATCGGACGGAAAAATTAGCTCGATTTTCGTTGGTTTCCCCTAACTGTGAACGTCACTGAAACATATGGTGACCTAGTCGGAGATTCTGTAATGCGGGACACGTGAGCAATGGGGAGGGGGAGGGGGGGGGTTGACCTTGATACATATTTCAGAAGCGCATGCCATGAAGGACGAAGAATGGAGAAAAAATATATATCGCATTCCTTCTGTTTTTGCATTGCGGTGCATTTCCAGCGTTTCATTGCGATCGAGAGACGCGGAACAATCGAAATTCGGGACTGTCCCGTTCTCTTCGGGACGATCGGTCGGCCCTGGCGGAGAGAACTCGCGATTCGTCAGAAGTAGATAGAATTGAAGAAAGAAGGCCGTGAAATTCGCCACGGAAAAAAGAAACGAAAAAAGAAGAAAAGTTTCTCATAGGCATGGGTAATATCGCCTCAGTTCACTTTGACAGCAAATTAACGGGTGCAGTCGCGTCCATCATCCAGGAATATTTCTATCACGGTGGCGTAATGCATCGCAGCTTGCAATTTCGCGTTGCTAATTCTTCCGCCGCGGAGCGTAAGCCAAAGCGACAAATGAATGAAAGTGGATGAAAGTGGATGAAAGCGGATGAAAGCGGATGAAAGTCACCTCTGTTGCCAGAAGCCCTCGCCGTCCCTGGAAGCATGCCGCTGCCGGGTGAGACTGCAGGGGCGGCAGGAGGACGGGACGGCGAGGCCCCCCGATTCCGCGTGCAGCCGCCAGGCCACGTCCCGCGGGAGGCATCAGCGGGTCGTCTCCTACAGCCTCTACCTGGAGGGGAACGGGACGGAGGGCGACCGGAGGAAATACCAGGATCCTCTCGGGTACCTGCCTCGGTTGGTGGCCGACCATTATCCGGGTGAGATTGGGTGCGACCGTGCCGATTTTCTATTGCTCGCTGAGGAAACTCATTTCGCTCTCTCTAATCGACGTTAAGGGAAATTCGGGGATGAGGATGTCTTCGTTTTTTGCTTTCTTTTTCCGAGTTTCAGCGCGAAGTTTTCCTCGACGTTTGCGGGAATTCTGTACCGCTTCGAATTCCTCCGAATATTTACCGCAGCGTGGGATACACTCGACCTGGATTTTTGTCTTAGAAATTTCAAATAACTCATAGTGAGCTAAATTTGAAATTCATAAACTTTCGCGAAGGAGCACCGAGTGACTTCGTGCCATGCACCAACCAAGCACTGGAATTCTTAGCAATTCAGAAATTTATAGAATCTTTGCAGTTTTCCAAAAATTTCGAGGCATGTGGATTTTATGGAATATTTCGCTGCACCCCTCGATTTCAATTCTACCTATGAGTAACGAGTGGCTATGAGAAGAGTCACTTGGGCCACCCGCAGGCTGGGTCGTGAGGGTCTACACGGACCTGGACCCGGGGGATAAGGAGGACTGGGCGTTCATGTGCGGGGTCCAGTGCAGGTTCCCTCACGTGGACTTCTGCTCGGTGGAGGGGCTGCCTCGGCTCGGGGATGTGACGGGACGCCAGCCGGTCGGTCGTCTGTGGAGGTATCTTCCCATGGTCGATCCTCTGGTCGATGTGTTCGTGTCACGGTGAGTCTTCTCCTTCGCTTCCTATGCATTTCGGCGTGTTTTGGGGAGGATTGAGCTCGGTCGACGGGGCGTGGTGGGCCCGTGGGGGAGGCGCGCTCGTTTGCTGTCCTGTTTTCTGTGCGTTTTTCGGTTCCACAGCGTGGGAGTGCCTTCTTTTTGTAGGGACATCGATTCTTACGTGTTGAAGAGGGAGGAAGAGGCAGTGACAGAGTGGCTCGCTTCTCCTTACGTCTTTCATTGCATGAGGGATCATCCGAACCATGGAGGACCCATCCTCGCTGGTACTTCATGCTTTCTCTGCTTTTTGCAGGTTAACGGGAATCGAATGGGAAAAAAAAAGTTTTCTTGTTGCTCCTTTATAACTGCTTTCGTGAACTGCTTTTTATTCGGAACAGCGTCTATTTCACCATACTTATTGCTTTCCCCATTATATGGATAATGGAGAATATTTAGACTCAATCGGCAGCTAAAAACGACATAATGCGATCGGTTTCCTCCTCTCAGGACTATGGGGCGCGAAGACGTACCTGAACCGAAGCATGATATCTGAAATCGGCAACAAAATCCTCTTCCAAGAGAATCCAAAATCGTACAAATACTTCGACCAAGACGTGCTCACGAAACACCTGTGGCCCGTCGCACGGCACCTCATGGTACGAAATTTTTTCCCCCGGCAGCAAGCCACCTCGATGTCTCAATTCGATTTCCGTTCCTCGCAGATGGCTCACGACAGCTTCACCTGCAAGCAGAAGGAATTCTTCGCGGCGTCCGTCCGGCCGTTCCCGACGCGGCGGGTCGGGAACCGGTACGTCGGCTACGGCGCGACGAAAGACTCCGCCGCGGCGGTCATCGCGACGTCTCACTGCCCCGTCGCCTGTCGGCCCGTCGAGCACCGGGAATGGGTCAAGTGCTGATCGCTCCGCAATTTTTTTTTATAATTTTAATCAGTTGATCAACAACCGATGAAAGCATGTGATGAATTGAAAATATTGATTTTCTTGAGAGAATATTGCATTGAACATTGAATATAATTTCTACCAGGCCACTCCCGATGGATAAATCATTCCACGAACACTTGCGAGTCCATGATCAATAAATTACAAAGCCAAATCACTTCAACACGATTGCCTCTCAATTCCCAAAACGTTCAACAATCCAGTTGAAGCCAGCGTGGACATTAAACAGGGATGCTAATCTAAACGTGACAAACGTTCCCACATTTAAATGTCATGGAACATCTCATCAATTAAATTAGCTTTTAATTTGTCAATCACCTGCGAATCGATCATCATGCCTCTGAATCACTTCCCTGTTTTATTTTTGCCGATTCACGACGCGCTGCTCAGTTCCGGGAATGTAGCGCCGGTCGTTTTCGCCTTGACCTCGCTCGACCTGGTTTGACCTCGACTTTGCTGAAAGGCTCTTCGCGACCCAGTTCAAGAATCAAATTATTGACGATTTTTCATCGATATTGGCTTTGGGGGTGGGTTGTAGTGGCTCTGGGTCCCATGCCCGGGAAAACGCGAAATCCGAGCAATCCATGAAAAAGTTTCCCCGAAACTATCGCATTAAGTTCTCTCCTGTCGATAGGCACGACCTCGCTTGAATTAACTCCTTCATGGCGTTGACCGCGTTTAACTATGTAAGGATGAAAAATCCTTTTTGTCAATTTGCATTGGAATGTATAATTTCAGTGACTTATAAAACGTTGCCATAATATATATTTTTCTTAATCTAAAAAAAAAAACTTCAAAAAGATTCCAAAAAGAAGACGTCGCAACCGTCCAAAAAAGTGTAACGGCGTTTGGTCACTGCTTCGCTAACCTTTTGGTCACTGATTCCGTCGTCCGCAGAGGGCCGACGCCTCTTTTTCTTTTCACTCTGGCTATCCGACGCGAAAACATTTTATCCGTCTGTATCACGTGGGACAAGATTTCGAAATACCGGTCAAGAAGTCGATTGGAAAGCTGAAGAAAAAACACGCACTTTCGGACAAAGGCTAGACAGACACGTTTTCTAATTGCAACTGTAATTCACATTGCAAATAAAATTGCGTCCATGGCCGCTAATATGATGCGCAACAACGATGATGTACACATTTGTCGTTTCGTGTTTTTTGAGATTTTAACTTGATTGAAAATTCATGCATTTTAATTTTAATTTTGGGACCCATCCAACTCTACTGAAACGCGACATCAGTAGCTCCAGAGCAAACACGAAGATGCCGAGAACCCAGCCAAAGATTAGAGGCACAAATGCCCAAGACATTCCAGAGAGAGTGAAGCAAAGCTGCTCGTCTGTCGTGGCGTCTCCAGGAATGCTTTCCCATAGGGTTCTGTTGGTCAGCTTTCGATTGTGTTCCAGCAGTTCTTTCCACCACTTCTTTATGAGCCCCGTCTGTCTGAATCGACGAATCACGTCCTGAAAGGCGTGCTGGAAACGCCAGTGCTTGGGGAATATGATCCCGACGTGGAAGAAGAGCAGGCACTCGTCTCCCACGTGGATCGGCGATGCACCGGAAGGATCCTGAAAATGAAGGAAATGCTGGTATCGAAGCATCGTCGCATCCCGGATGTAAGCCGCCTTCCCTTCCGCCACGAGCTGGAGAGCTTCGGGGACAGAGTAATAGGTTCTGTTTGGTAAATGCTGGAGTCTGGCTAGAGGGACTCCGAGCTCATTGCTAAAACCGTCTAGATAAGAAGAAGATACAATGGGGAGCCGAGACGCCATCAACTCTTGAAAGTTAGAAATGTCAGTTCCTCGGTCCCAAATCGTCAACTTCGACAGATGGCTGCTGTTGAAGTTGAACGTGATGACCATGACGTACAACATCACAGAGGCCAGGAATATTCTCTGCGAGTGATTTCTTCCCGGACGACGGATGGATTGACCGAAGAAAACGCCTACGATTTCCAGACAGCCGACGTTCTTTGGGCTCACGCGTGTATTCACAGCCAATATTGCAACATAGCAAATTCCGAGATAAATCCAGGTTTTCGCCGGGAAGATGCTCAAGACTTCTTGCCATCGAGAAACTTCAACTTTTGGCACCGCGTACAAGCTGCACTCGCTATCGTACAGCACTGCATCCACTGTTCGTACCAAGCTCTGGTAATAAAAGTCTCCAATCCCGAAATCTGCCGTTCCGTAGAGGACGTCTCCAAAGACACCAGGTACAAGAGTCCCACTTTGAGCTTCGATGGTTTCACCCCAGTCTTCATGTCCCAGTTTGGGCGAATAAGTCAACGAGAAATTCAATGCAGCAGCTGCCTCTTCGACCAGCCGATGTTCGATCCCGATGTGCTTCACATCGTCACCTGACACGATCGTGGCACAGAACGGAAAGTAATTGCGAAGCGAGGACACTGTTAATTTTCTGCTACCATGGGTATTCGGGGGGCACAAACTCTCTTCCGTGGGGATCGATTGAAATCCCTGCATTTGAACGGACGACCAACTTGATCCACAAGGATGCTGGAAATATAGGGACTCCTCAGCCACGATGAGGGTGCCGCGTCGATGCCGGAATATATTCTTCATTCTGTCGATTTCAGGATCCGTGATGAATAGGATAACCTTTTCTATCGTGCTGAACTTGGCCATGGACACGAGCAGATGCAGAATCCGTTTCTCCACTTCCTCCTTCTCGCACCCGCTCGGGAGGACTGCAATCACGAGCGTGCACTTGTCCATCTTCGAGCCGATGATATCCGTGGCGTCATCTTTCGAAAGGAAAGGCTTGAAGAGCGTGAGACCGAACACTTTGTTCTCCTCCTCCGAAACCACTCGAATGCGATCCACGAGGAGGAATCCCTCCTCCTCCTCGCCGGCGATCACGTGGACGTCGCAGTTCGAAGCTCGGAAGAGTCCGTTCAACAGCTTCCGGACGACTTCAGTGCGATTCGCATGGGCTGCAGCTAAGAAGTAGCAGCAGATCAGCAATGCTTGTTTCATTTCGAATTCTGAATCAGATCCTGGTTATATCACGTGGACAAGTTTGCGTGTTTCGCGACTCGACTCGACTGTGCCTGTCTTCTGCCAAGCTCTGTTGTCCCTACTGAATTATCTAGAGCGAACACAGCGCAGCCTATACCCGAGTCGATAGATCGATGGTGTTTTTGGATACTGGGCCTCATTGAACCGCGAATTTGAGATGGGCGGCCTCGAAAATGGACGTGCGACAGAATTTGGGCGTGGCAGAAGAAGATACGCAATATCAAAGACCCTTGGCTTCATTTGTTAAGTGCTCGGTAAATTTATTCTCTAAAAATAGCGAAATTAAATCGAACGGGAACAGGGCAACATTATGCGCTCTCCGACTAGCATGAAATTAGTTAATTAGAATTGAGTTAAAGTTACCAGTGATCGTTAAGCGAGAATATTTCACGACTAAAGTTAGAATATTCTATTGAAGTCGCCAGGTGACCGTCCTCTTGGCTCGACAAACTTATCGATTGGGACAAAAAAACCGCATAATATCCTCCCCACCCATCGGGACGACTTGTATCACATAAAAAGGTGGGAGATTTCCTTCGTAAGGAGTAAAGGCTTCACCTTAACCCTTTCGGTGCCGCGCGGTCGACTTTTCTGATGAAAAGCCGTGGCCGAAAAATCGGCCTTTGGAATCTTTGAAAATAGTACACGTAAGAGGTAGCGCCCATCCATCTCCGAGAGAAAAATCCCCCCCCCCGAAAAATCGCTCCCCCCCCCCCGCTACAAAAGGACCACAACGCCTCACTGTCTTTGGACTGTCAGCCTCTCCAGCATCGGGACTGGTTCAAGTGTTCATCAGTCTACAAAGTTTTTTTATATTTCAAGATATAGGCAAGAGATACCATTAAAACAACTTCCACAGTTTGCTTTCCTTTTGGACCACCCAGGATATGAGAAGACAGAAGAATCCATCAGGACTCGTCCAGAATTTTTGCCTTCTGTCATTATCCCAGATCACGATAGTACTCTAGCATTTCAGGAAGGCGAATATTTCAGTCATGACATTGCCCGAGGTAGAGGTGCATAATATACGAACCGCGGGCCGCATGCGGCCCACGGTTCGTATATTATGGCCTCGAGGCCCTTGCCGGCGCTCCGCCATGACTAATGGCGTTGTAAGTCCTACTATGGCTCCTGCCCCGTTGTTATTGTCAGCCAATTTGCGGTGCATTGTAAGTGCGTAAAAATCAGACAGGCCAGCCCTATCTTTTGAATGGTGCACTCCTGGCCCAAGGGAACGAGGTCCTCCGATTCCTCATAGAAATTAAACCACTGTATTCGTTTCCGTACTCCAAGTGACGAATCAATGGTAGCACTGAGAATTGTCTGCAAGGTCCAGCGCCCAAGTTGTAAATGGAATAGATCAATTCCGTAAGAGAACGAGGCCTGGAATGCATATAAGGAACCTCGAGGAATAATAATAATCTGTTGCGCTGATAACGACGTAGAACCAAACGAAGATCAGGAAAACTCAAGTCCGTTTCCAGATAGTCAATCTTCATTGGGCCAAGCATGGTATATCATCGGCAAGGTGCTTGGACCACTCTTGGTCGCCAACAATGGGCCAATTCCATTAATGTCTCATCGGCCGATGGATATATAATGATTCGTGGCTAGAATGGCCCAATGCTGACAACGTGATTGGGGCATTCTTGGATGCCAAGAAAGGCCTGTCTTATTTTCTGGACGATGGGCGATGGTTGGAGTTCGCTGTTACTAGAACATCCTTTCTAAGTTCTGGGTCTCCATATTGATGAGAATGAAACACTACAGACAGGAGCTCTTATATGCAGTATCAGCATGATTAATAATGCTTAATGACCCTGTCTCAGTTAAGAAAAACCTTCTTGCTTGGGCTGAGTGGTGGGGGTTGGGGAAGGAGAGGGGAAAAAAGGAAGTTTTTCTTAAACGAGACAGGGTTAATTCCTGAACTCCATGAATTTATCTTATTTATAGAGATCATAAATGAAGAAATGACAGCTTCGACTGATTGCCTTTATGAGGTATGACAAAGTATATAAGGAGGTACTATATACTTCTGTGAAGGACGAATCTAGAGAAGGGTGGAAGGGTACTCTTGGTACTGTCTGGAAAGCGAGAACCATGCTGCCATCTAGTGGTCTAGATGAGAAGTTCAATTCTCGAATAATTTCAAGTGCAATTGAGGCTCACTGGATCGTGTCATCCGTTTGATATGGAATCAATGATGGCAGGGAGACAACACTAGGCGAAAATTGGCAATATTGGCGAAGCAATTTTGCGTATAGCCGATATATGTCGAATTTAATTGCAAGCCAACCTGGAGCCTTAAATGGGCATGTGTCTTTTGCCAATGTTACGCCAATAATGGGGAACCAGCATAGTGCTAAGAAAGGGCCTATGTCCTCCGCCAATGAAGTGCCGAAAAATGGTTAGCCAAGCTAGAGCCAGGAATGGGCCAAACATGTCTGCCAATGCCTATGATCTGCCGAGCTTGCCATGCAAGGGCCATTGTTAGGCCAAGCTTTTTGGTTATGTGGGATGCATATTCAGGGGAATGGTGGACTTTGGTTTACTGCACTTTGCGTGCAGTAAACCCAGGTCATGCACAGGTATTTCGTACTGTTCGACTGAGCTACCAGTGAGCCTCCGATTTTTATTTGTTTCCGCTATTCCTCGGGACCTTTTTCTTTGATTTGAAGACTATTTCCACAGATTTTGTTGGGTTCAAAATCAAACCGGAGGTTTACGACCAGGTTTGAAGGTGATCAATTTCACGTTGATATGCCGTTAGATCTTCCTTGTTGTTGATGGTGGATACGATGACTGTATCGTCTGCATATTTTAAGATGATGCAGCTTTTTTCTGTTGCCTTGAGTGGATCAGTTACAAAAAAATAAAATTGAGGAGACAGAACCCCGCCCTGAACTACCTGATCATGACTCGTTAAAAGCGACTTCACTAAGATAAGACTGATTTGGAATAGGATCACCCTGACACAATGTATCACACAGACCAAAACTCTACCATTTCAGGGTATAGAGCCGAAACCGAGTTAATCTCGATGTGATTCTAGTGAAACATTTTGTGAAACATCACAAAAGCATCAAGTATGACAATGAAAGAAAATCAACCCAATCAGTATATGGAGCTAAAACCGCGTTCAATACCACAGAAAACCGTATCATGACTCGATAATCACAACTCAAGAAACGACTCAACTAAGAAAACCATCACTTCGAAACCAAGAGTCAAATTGAACGAAATTACCCCTTTCAAGATATAGAGAAGAAACAGAGTTTATTCATAAAGAATACAGGATCATGCCTCGATAAAAGCAATTGCACAAAGATGCGACACAAATCATGAAGCATCACCTTCTCCCTCTCATTAACCCATAGGGGACCGAAACTGAGTAAATATTTAAAGAATACTGCATCATGGCTCGATAAATTCTATTTCAGAACGAAACGACAAATATGGAAAAGGATCATCCAGACACGAAGTATCACAATGAAGGAAATTCTTCCCTTTCACGATATGGAGCAGAAAACGAGTTCATTTGTAAAGAATACCACACCATCCCTAGGTAAACGCTATTTCAGAAAGATACGACTCGTATCGAAAAATCATCAGTCTGACACCAAGTATCACAATGAAGGAAATTCTTCCCTTTAAAGATATGGAGCTGGAACGAGGTTTATTCATAAAGCATACTGTAACATGACTCGATGAACTCTAAATTACATAGATAGGACTCAACTGGGAAAAGCATCATGAAGACACAATGTTACACATTGAACGAAATTCTTCCCATTCACGATATGGAGCTAGAACCGAGTTCTTTCATATAGAATACTGCATCATGACTCCATGAACTCTATTTCACAAAGATACGACTCAAATTGGAAAGTCATAAGTCTGACACCAAGAATCACAATGAACGAAATTCTTCACTTTCACGAAATGGAGCTGGAACCGAGTTTATTTGTAGCGAATACTGAAACATCCCAAGGAAAATGCTATTTCTCACAGGAACGACTCAACTGGGAAAAGCATCACTTTGACACAATGAAGGATATTCTTCCCATTCACGATATGTAGCTGGAACCGAGTTTATTTGTAGAGAATACTGCACGATCCCATGATAAACCCTATGTCACGCATATAAAACACAACAGGGAAAAGCAGCAGACTGACACCATGTATAAAAATCATGATAATTCTTCCCTTTCACGATATTGAGCTGAAACCGAGTTTACTTGAGTGGAATACCGCTACATTGCTCGATAAACGATAATTCACAACGATACGACTCAAATCGAAAAAGCATCACTTTGACACCATGTATCACAATAAAGGAAATTCTTCCCTTTCAAGATATGGAGCAGAAACCGAGTTTATTTGAGTGGAATTCCGCATCAATGCTCCATCAATGCCATTTCAGAAAGATACGACTCATCGAAAAAGCACCAGTTTGACACATAATTTCACAATGGAGTAAAATCTTCCCTTCACGACATGGAGCTGAAACCGAGTTTACTTATAGAGAATATTGCACCATCCCCTGATAAACGCTATTTCACCCATATTAAACACAACTAGGAAAAGCATCAGCCTGACAACAAATTTCACAATGAAGGAAATTCTTCCATTTCACAATACAGAGCTGATAACAGATTTATTTGTAGAGAAAACGGCACCATCCCCTGAAAAATGCTACTTCAAAACGATACGACTCAGAACGAAAAATCCTCACTTTCACAACATGTATGACAAAAAAGGAAATTCTTACGTTTCAAGAATCCATCTGAAAACGAGTTCATCTGCAATCGATATCGCATCATACCACGGAAAACGCCATACAACGGGGATGCGACTCATGACGAAAAATCATCTGAAACCGAGTTCATCTGACGTGGATGCCGAATCCAAGAACGGAAAACGCTATATCAAAAAAATTCGACTCATGACGAAAAAGCATCACATGGCGTTGGTAGCACATGCAACGATACTTTTCCTATTTCGAGAAAGCAGCTGAAACAGAGTTCATCTGCTACCGATATCGCATCATAGCACGGGAAACGCCATATCAACCGAATTCGACTCATGACGAAAAAGCATCACACAGCCACAAAGTATCACATACCAGGAATCCTTTACTATTTCAAGAATGCAGCTGAAACCGAGTTCATCTGCAACGGATATCGCATGATAGCACAGAAAACGCTATATCAAACCAATTCGACTCATGACGAAAAAGCATCACATGGCGTTGGTAGCACATGCGACGATAATTTTCCTATTTCGAGAAAGCAGCTGAAGCCGAGTTCTTCTGCTACCGATATCGCATCATAGCACGGGAAACGCCATATCAACCGAATTCGACTCATGACGAAAAAGCATCACAGCCACAAATTCATGACGAAAAAGCATCACAGCCACAAATTCATGACGAAAAAGCATCACACAGCAACAAAATATCACATACCACGAATCTTTTCCTATTTCAAGAATGGAGCTGAATCCGAGTTCATCTGCCGTGGATGCGGCATCATAGCACGGAAAACGCCAGACCACGGGGATGCGACTGATGACGAAAAAGCATCACACAGCCACAAAGTATCACATACCAGGAATCCCTTCCTATTTCAAGAATGGAGCTGAAACCGAGTTCATCTTCGTGGATGCCGCATCATAGCACGAAAAACGCCATATCACACAAATTCGACTCATGACGAAAAAGCATCACATGGCGTTGGTAGCACATGCGACGATACTTTTCCTATTTCAAGAAAGCAGCTGAAACCGAGTTCATCTGCAACCGATATCGCATCATAGCACGGGGACCGCCATATCAACCGAATTCGACATGACGAAAAAGCATCACACAGCCACAAAGTATCACATACCAGGAATCCTTTCCTATTTTAAGAATGGAGCTGAAACCGAGTTCATCTGACGTGGATGCGGAATCCTAGCACGGAAAACCCAATATCAAACCAATTCGGCTCATGACGAGAAAGCATCATATGGCGTTGGTAGCACATGCTACGATACTTTTCCTATTTCAAGAAAAACTCTGAAACCGAGTTCATATGCCGCGGATGCCGCATCATAGCACGAAAAACGCTATATCAACCCAATTCGGCTCATGACGAAAATGCATCACACAGCCACAAAGTATCACATACCAGGAATCCTTTCCTATTTCAAGAATGCATCTGAAACCGAGTTCATCTGGAACCGAAATCGCATGATAGCACGAAAAACGCCATACCACGGGGATGCGAATGATGACGAAAAAGCTTCACACAGCCACAAACTATCACATACCACGAATCTTTTCCTATTTCAAGAAAGCAGCTGAAACCGAGTTCATCTGACGTGGATGCCGAATCCTAGAACGGAAAACCCTATATCAAACCAATTCGGCTCATGACGAGAAAGCATCATATGGCGTTGGAAGCACATGCGACGATACTTTTCCTATTTCAAGAAAGCAGCTGAAACCGAGTTCATCTGCCATGGATGCCGCATCATAGCACGGAAAACGCAATACCACGGGGATGCGACTGATGACGAAAAAGAATCACACAGACCCCAAAGTATCACATACCAGGAATCCTTTCCTATTTCAAGAATGGAGTTGAAACCGAGTTCATCTGCCGTGGATGCGGCATCATAGCACGGAAAACGCCATACAACGGGGATGCGACTGATGACGAAAAAGCTGCACACAGCCTATATCAAACCAATTCGGCTCATGACGAGAAAGCATCATATGGCGTTGGTAGCACATGCGACGATACTTTTCCTATTTCAAGAAAGCAGCTGAAACCGAGTTCATCTGCCATGGATGCCGCATCATAGCACGGAAAACGCCATATCACACAAATTCGACTCATGACGAAAAAGCATCATGTGGGGTTGGTAGCACATGCGACTAAACTTTTCGTATTTAAAAAATGCAGCTGAAACCGAGTTCATCTGCTACCGATATCGCATCATAGCACGAGAAACGCCATATCACACAAATTCGACTCATGACGAAAAAGCATCACACAGCCACAAAGTATCACATACCACGAATCCCTTCCTATTTACAGAATGCAGCTGAAACCGAGTTCATCTACCGTTAATGCTGCATCATAGCACGGAAAACGCCATACCACCGGGATGCGACTGATGAAAAAGCATCACATGGGGTTGGTAGCACATGCGACTAAACTTTTCGTATTTAAAAAAAGGCTGCTGAAACCGAGTTCATCTGCAACCGATATCGCATCATAGCACGGGAAACGCCATACCACGGGGATGCGACTGATGACGAAAAAGCATCACACAGCCACAAACTATCACATACCACGAATCTTTTCCTATTTTAAGAAAGCAGCTGAAACCGAGTTCATCTGCCATGGATGCCGCATCATAGCACGGAAAACGCCATATCACACAAATTCGACACATGACGAAAAAGCATCACACAGCCACAAAATATCACATACCAGGAATCATTTCCTATTTCAGTAATGGAGTTGAAACCAAGTTCATCTACCGTGGATGCCGCATCATAGCACGAAAAACGCCATATCACGCAAATTCGCCTCATGACGAAAAAGCATCACACAGGCACAAAGTATCACAAACCACGCATCTTTTCCTATTTCAAGAATGCATCTGAAACCGAGTTCATCTGCAACCGATATCGCATCATAGCAAGGGAAACGCCATATCAACCGAATTCGACTTATGACGAAAAGGCATCACACAGCCACAAAGTACCACATACTACGAATTTTTTACTATTTCAAGAAAGCAGCTGAAACCGATTTCATCTGCCATGGATGCCCCATCATAGCACGGGAAACGCCATATCAACCGAATTAGACTCATGACGAAAAAGCATCACACAGCCACAAAGTATCACATACCACGAATCCTTTCCTATTGAAAGAATGCTGCTGAAACCGAGTTCATCTGCCATGGATGCCGCATCATAGCACGGAAAACGCCATACCACCGGGATGCGACTGATGAAAAAGCATCACATGGGGTTGGTAGCACATGCGACTAAACTTTTCGTATTTAAAAAATGCTGCTGAAACCGAGTTCATCTGCAACCGATATCGCATCATAGCACGGGAAACGCCATATCAACCGAAGTCGACTCATGACGAAAAAGCATCACACAGCCACAAAGTATCACATTCCAGGAATCCTTTCCAATTTCCAGAAAGGAGCTGAAACCGAGTTTATCTACCGTGGATGCCGCGTCATAGCACGAAAAACGCCATATCACACAAATTCGACTCATGACGAAAAAGCATCACATGGCGTTGGTAGCTCATGGGACGATACTTTTCCTATCTCGAGAAAGCAGCTGAAACCGAGTTCATCTGCAACCGATATCGCATGATAGCACAGAAAACCCTATATCAAACCAATTCGGCTCATGACGAGAAAGCATCATGTGGCGTTGGTACCACATGCGACGATACTTTTCCTATTTCAAGAAAGCAGCTGAAACCGAGTTCATCTGCAACCGATATCGCATGATAGCACAGAAAACGCTATATCAAACCAATTCGACTCATGACGAAAAAGCATCACACAGCCACAAAGTATCACATACCACGAATCTTTTCCTATTTCAAGAATGCAGCTAAAACCGAGTTCATCTGACGTGGATGCCGAATCCAAGAACGGAAACCCTATATCAAGACAATTCGGCTCATGACGAGAAAATATCATATGGCGTTGGTAGCACATGCGACGATACTTTTCCTATTTCAAGAAAGCAGCTGAAACCGAGTTCATCTGCCATGGATGCACCATCATAGCACGGGAAACGCCATACCACGGGGATGCGACTGATGAAAAAGCATCACATGGGGTTGGTAGCACATGCGACGATACTTTTCCTATTTCGAGAAAGCAGCTGAAACCGAGTTCATCTGCAACCGATATCGCATCATAGCACGGAAAACGCTATATTAACCCAATTCGGCTCATGATGAAAATGCATCACACAGCCACAAAGTATCACATACCACGAATCCTTTCCTATTTAAAGAATGCTGCTGAAACCGAGTTCATCTACCGTGGATGCGGCATCATAGCACGGAAAACGCCAGACCACGGGGATGCGACTGATGACGAAAAAGCATCACACAGCCACAAAGTATCACATACCAGGAATCTTTTCCTATTT
>CAJPEV010000531.1:53759-112900 GCA_905338385.1 Darwinula stevensoni
ATTTCATCTGAGTGCTACCCAGTCTTTTTATCATCCAGATCAGAATCCACCATATTGCAAAAAACAGAAAAATCAGACATGGGGAATAAAAGCACAGCTGAAAGGGCATTCAAATAAGCTAATTTAATGTTTACAATGCAATTAATCACATCCCTGCATCCCATAAAGGGTGGACATATTTTTGGCACCTTGTACTCATTAATGTCTATTTCCTTTTATTTTATGACTGCTTTGTCAGCTAGAATATAATGCTGCTGACACCCCTTGGCATGACCTCCCAAAATTTAGCTGAAGTGGTACTTTAGGAGAAGAAAAACCTTAATTAAGTCATACCATAGAAAGATTCTTGAATTTCACAATGCCATACAGCTAAGAAATTATGGAAAATATCAATATAATGTAAAACTGGATGTCCAACATTCACAGTAACCATACCCAAGGCTTATCAAAGTCTAATTTTAAGCCTCACAAATTTTAGGGCTTGCACTCAACTCAAAATTGTCACTGGCATTCTTACAGTTATGCATTAAAATGACATCTTTTGCACTGCATTGGATCAGTTGTTATTCAAGATGGAATCCAGCAAGGTGGACCTTTTGCCAGAATAGTAGCGTCTTGTCTAATTCCTCGCAGCAGAACTTATTTTCAATCAGCTGAAATATTCTCAGATGTCTCTCAGCAGTGTTTGGAGGTGAAAATCTGTCATGGTCACATGTGTTTCAATGGTGACAAACTTCCAGGAGAGGCAGATATTAATCTAATACAACTTCAGATGTGGTGGGTCTCATACTGCCCTGGCAGATGCAAAAATGTGGAATATTGAAAACTACCTTCTTTCCAACAGGCATGTCACTACATCAGAAATTGCTGCTCTAATTCAACAAAGGGTGAGTAGTAACCATCATGAACACCTCACGTTCAGTAAAGTCTGTCAGTTGGGTGCCAAGGCAATTGAACTTCAAACAGAGGAATCATTGCCTTGAAGTCAGTCAAGGTCTTCTTCATTGATACTATAAAGTGGGTGATCACATTCTGAAAAAGTCAAATCACTGTATGTTTCTTTAGGATGAATCTACACCATTTTCCCCACCAATCTTCGAAGTTACCCCAGGGATGCACTACCAGTATTCAGTTCACTTTGCTGATTATGCACAACAGTGAATGAACTGGAGATCTGGAGAGAACTGGAATTGGCATCACTCTTAATCTGATTATCACAATCCTCCATTATGACAAGTAAAGCCCACACACAGGTGCAACATTGCCAAAGACATTCCAATGTTCTCCTGCCACAAGGGAAAACTTCTTTGACTGGATCATCATAATGGATGAAATGTGAGTGCACCTCTTTCATTCAGAATCGAAGCAACAAAGCAAGCAATGGAAACATGCAAGAAATTCATTTGCAAAATTTTCATGCCCAGCTGTCAGCAAGAAAGGTCATGGCATCCATATTCTGGCATCAATATGGCATTATTCTCATAGATTATCTGCTGAATGGAGAGACCATCGAAAGCATTTACTTCAACATCCTGCAAACCAGCTGCTATGCTGCACTTCAACAATGACCTGGCATGCTGTACATATTTCATGTGGGCACTCCACTACCCAACACTAGTCACACTTCTGCCAGTGCCACAGCTTCCTCAAGTTTTTTTTGTCACATCCACCCTATCACCTAAATAATAACTATTATTATTGGGATGAGATTCTGCACGCATTCTGATTAGGCAGTATGTAGCTAGAGCACTCAGTCAAAAGAATCATCAAGATTGAAGAAATTAAAACTCACCCAAGGCATCATTCTTGGTAGAGTCCCCTTCTGTGAGACATAATTCTGCATGAGGGATGGAAGAAGCATAGGAGAGTCTTTGTACGATGATGCTATCCATCACAGAACTGCAAGACAGCCTCGTTCTTGAGACCCAGAGCGTCCTGCAAATCAGGGACACCTGCATTGTAGGACATCAAAAGAGCAGTCTTCCTTTAGTTCTGTGCCTCCAGGGTTTCAGTCAGCTAGATGAGTTCTTCCAGGTCCATGGATGGGATATCCACCTTTCCCCAAACCCGTTAGGAACATTAGGGACTGCATCGGGAAAAGTATGCCATAGGGTTGTATTTACTGTCATGCAGTGACATCCTCTCAAAATACACTAATCTGGCTAAGAGAACAAATGAAATATAGTCACATATGTCTAATAACATCCCCCTGCTCCCTTGCTATTACCAGCTGTCATCCAAATTCAAGAATGGAATTCAAATATATTCAAGAATGGAAGAAATTTTTTACCTAAAGTGTAGTTCATTGAAACATAAAAGCCACTATGAAAATAAATGTTTACCATGTCTCCCCGTGCAAAAAATGTTTTACTTGCACAAGACATTTTCCAAGCATAATATGGAACAAACACCTGGGATGTGGCACTTGAGAAAGAATAGGAAACTATGCAAAAGCTGGTAGAGGCAGAATGTGTGGGGAATATTACTGCTAAGGGCAGAGGCACAAAAAATCAAAAGTTGATCCCTTGTTGCTCAAGTCTTTCATGTTCCACTCTCTTTCCACAAGCATGCTTACATACTTTTCCATTACTCATCGCATGCAGGCTCACACTTTTTACAGTATGTGATCCACTGGCTGGTACATTTGTGCTCATGTCACTCTTATCTCATTCCAAGTCAGTTGAATCAAGGCTTTGGCTATTGCTATTGATATATAAGGTGACAATAACAGATGCACTTGGCCAGCAGAAATGACTCAGGTCACAAGACTGCACTTTCCATGTTTGGTTACGCTTCTTTTCCATGTTTTGGATGAGTGTGTCACATTCCCTGCATCTAATGATGAATTCTTTTTAGAGGTACATGACATTGAGTGGTCTAACATTATCCAGAACCATTTCATCTGAGTGCTACCCAGTCTTTTTATCATCCAGATCAGAATCCACCATATTGCAAAAAACAGAAAAATCAGACATGGGGAATAAAAGCACAGCTGAAAGGGCATTCAAATAAGCTAATTTAATGTTTACAATGCAATTAATCACATCCCTGCATCCCATAAAGGGTGGACATATTTTTGGCACCTTGTACTCATTAATGTCTATTTCCTTTTATTTTATGACTGCTTTGTCAGCTAGAATATAATGCTGCTGACACCCCTTGGCATGACCTCCCAAAATTTAGCTGAAGTGGTACTCTAGGAGAAGAAAAACCTTAATTAAGTCATACCATAGAAAGATTCTTGAATTTCACAATGCCATACAGCTAAGAAATTATGGAAAATATCAATATAATGTAAAACTGGATGTCCAACATTCACAGTAACCATACCCAAGGCTTATCAAAGTCTAATTTTAAGCCTCACAAATTTTAGGGCTTGCACTCAACTCAAAATTGTCACTGGCATTCTTACAGTTATGCATTAAAATGACATCTTTTGCACTGCATTGGATCAGCTGTTATTCAAGATGGAATCCAGCAAGGTGGACCTTTTGCCAGAATAGTAGCGTCTTGTCTAATTCCTTGCAGCAGAACTTATTTTCAATCAGCTGAAATATTCTCAGATGTCTCTCAGCAGTGTTTGGAGGTGAAAATCTGTCATGGTCACATGTGTTTCAATGGTGACAAACTTCCAGGAGGGGCAGATATTAATCTAATACAACTTCAGATGTGGTGGGTCTCATACTGCCCTGGCAGATGCAAAAATTTGGAATATTGAAAACTACCTTCTTTCCAACAGGCATGTCACTACATCAGAAATTGCTGCTCTAATTCAACAAAGGGTGAGTAGTAACCATCATGAGCACCTCATGTTCAGTAAAGCCTGTCAGTTGAGTGCCAAGGCAATTGAACTTCAAACAGAGGAATCATTGCCTTGAAGTCAGTCAAGGTCTTCTTCATTGATACTATAAAGTGGGTGATCACATTCTGAAAAAGTCAAATCACTGTATGTTTCTTTAGGGACAAGTCTGGTTTTATCCATGTTGACTTCTTATCATATAGACAGACAATGCATACTAACTACTACCTAATATCGCTGAAAGAATCTAAGCAGGAAAGAGTTTGCAAGAAAAGACTGGGTTTCCTCATCAAAGATATGATCCTTCAGTAGCACACTGTGTGTCCCCCAAACGGCATAAAATATGCGGCACATCATTCATGAATTGGAATAAAACCTGCCATCCCATCCCCATACAATCCCAATCTCATCCCAAGTGATTTTAATTTGTTTATACCTCATGAGAATGTTCTGCAGTTCCTGCATGCCACCCCAAATAATTTCTAAGCAGCCAGCTCCAAAAAGCTCCTAGAAGGCTGGGAAAAATGTGTGCAACTCCATGGAGACTTGAAAAATAGATTGGCCATAAATGTCCCACACCTGTACAATGTGGAATTTTTAAAATGGCATCCTGGAATACATTTTTACATCCTTCATATGAAAAATTTGCATGCAAAATGGCAGACAAGGAGATAGGCCATAGAAACAGACCTTCATAGGCATAAGATCGAAAAAGGCAATCATTAAGGCTACTAGGTCAAAGTTCTGGAACATGGTAAATTTGGATTTACTCAGGAAGTATTAAAGGAATCATGTTCAAACTTTCCATAGATGTTTATTACATATCAGAGTACATTTAGACAAAAAATTATTGAAAATGGCGTCCACCAGCCTTGATGACATGCTGGAGATGTCCCTTGAAGGCGTTGGCTGAGGTGAACACATAATCCATTGGTATTTTGGCCAACTCCTTGGTCAGGGCTAAATTGAGAGAGTCTAGATTCGGGTGGTTGATGACACTGGTCTAGGTTTCCAAGTAGGTCCACACAGAATAGACCATGGGGTTCAGATCAGGGGAAGAGGGGTGCCATTCCTCCTTGCTCAGAAATCCAAAATCTTGTTTTTTCAGCCAATCCTGAGTAGCCTTGGCAGTGTGGGATGGGGCAACGTCTTGCTTGAAGGTTCAGGGTTTCTTGCCAAACTTCTACTAGGCCCAGGGGGTGACCACATCCTTGAGATTGTGTTAGATGTAGAAATCCTTATTGACCTTGACTCCAGGGGGGACAAACATGAGGGGGGTCTTGTGCTGTTAGCCCAGACCATGACAGATGCCAGATGTTGCCTCTGGAAAGCTGTTTTCAGTTCTGTGGGGACCTGCTTGATGTCCTTGGCCAAAACCCTGTCATTGTGGCGGTTATGGATTCACTGGATGGTGAACATCTTAACGTGAAGAGAATGTCCTTCAGTTCACCTTTTTTCAGATTTTTAAAATATTTCCTTGGCACAGGCAAGCCTCTTGGCCTTTGTGTTCTCAGACAAGACCTGCTGTTTCTGGAGGATGAAGGGTCAAGGATCTTGAGGTCGTATCGGACCAATTTCCTCATTGTCATAGCACCCATGCCGGACTCCTTGGCCTTCTGGGCCATGCTCCTTTGTGGATTCCAACGAATCTTGTCTCTGATGGACCTGATAGCCTCAGGGGTGTGTTTGGACTTTGGACAGTCGGCAGTTGAGCCTGTCTCACTGAATTGTTTCAGGGTCCTCCAGATGAATTTCCCATCGATGGCAAGGCCTTAAGTTCCTTTACAATCTCACCAGAATGCTTTCCAGCATTGTGTAGCTGCAGAACTGCCTGTCTTTTGGCCTCCATTTCCAGGAGGAGAAATCCAATATTTGGGTTTTTGTGGAGCCAACAGAGTAAACAAACTAAAAAATTGTTGGAACATTTTTCCTTCACTCATGCAACCACACAAACAAAAAAGAATATTGATGTTCCAGAACTTTGGGCAGACCTGGCATGCAGTAGTGCAGTAGTGCTATTCTGCTGTCCTTTTAGCCCCATCTCTTACCTGCTTCTCACAGGCAGACTTTGCATTTCCAAAAACAGTGCAGCATCAACATCAAAGGGCAGAACTGCCATCTGTGAATAAAATGTACAGTGGCAGTTAAAGAAATGATATGCTATGACAATGTCTGAAAGAAAAAGTACATGTACCAGAGGTTTAAATTAAGCTCTACAGAAGAACTGATCAAGTCATGGTGCAAGTTTTTGGGTCAATATCAGTTGATTGTTCCTGTATTTCATGAAAATATTTCTTAAAATATTCCTTGAGGAAACCATATGCTTCAAGAGCCTGGATTGTTGAAAAATGATCCTCCTATTATTAGAGCAAACTTTATAATTGGCAACACATTTCTAAAAATACTTTTTAAGACTAAATTCTCATTTCTGAAGAATAGGCCTCAAAAGGTAATTCATGAAGCACAATGTACACTTTCAAGCTAGGATGCAAAGATATGTTTTGATTCTGGTCATGCATGATGGTGCATCTATAGGTCATGAGCTTATATGGTTCATCAATAGATAAACACTTATTACATGAGCTCATACCTCATACAAGTGAAAAACATCTGATGGCCTTTTTAGCTGCCATATCAAATAGCAGTGAAAAGGCCAATGATTCTAAAGCTTAGTTTCTTTACACTTTTTGCAGTGCAATTGGCAAGGCCAGCCATTGTGCCAAAAGAATTGCAACAGTATAAATTGGTAATATCACTGATTTTGATGAGGCTTACTTTAGGGTAAAAGTGATTGTAGGTAAAGCTGACAGATGTTTAAAAGTGTTACTGGTGCAAAGCCCTCTAAGGAAACACTACAAGAAATGTTGGGCCTTCTAAAACAATATGGCATCATAAAACAAAAAGAAAAGGCAATATTTTGTTAGAAAGACTCTAAAACTGAAAGGTTGACAAGTTTCAAAGAAAAATGTGTCACCTTTTACCTGTCCCAAAGAAAAGTTTTCTTATGAGGTTTGGCTTGATTGCTTAAAATATTGAGCATTTACTGAGGATCATATGCAAGGTGATCATAAAGAAACTTCCACACTTTACCACTTAATTTCTAAGAAATGGGATGACTTATGAAGCTGAAATTGCACAGGGATATTACAGGGACCATGTGCTCAAAGATGCTATAGCTATCACATGTTGTAAACAGGGGCACCACTGTGACTTAATATCTCACTATTCACAGCACCTGTTCAATAGGACTGAGGGACTGCAATGCTCTAGTACTTCATGACTCTGAGTCTTTTGAAAGACCAGAGACCAGAATGCAGTTATATGGACATGCTGTGAGGTTTTTTTAGCTGAGCCAAGGGCAGATAGGATTTCTACTATCAAATATGTGAATCATGTGGAAGTGCTGGGTGTGTGAGCCATGTGTGAATCAGCAACACTCCACTTCAAGGTCATGATGATTAATATATGAAGCATCAATAATCTAACCATGCAGGCAATGATTTTGTACACAGATGTATTGATAGATGGAATCAGGACCCATACTTCCTTACTCATGCTGTCAGGGATGCTGTTGGCTTTAGAATGCAGTTATTCGGATTTTGTTTGTGTGTGCTACATACTACTAGAGCCTGTTTTAGAAGACTTGTAGATAAAGAGCCAAACAGTACTAGAACATTTCAGTCCCTCTGAAGAAACTATTTCACAATGCATTCTAGGACCTGAAGGAACATATATTGAATAGTTGCTGTGATTAGTGAGACATTAAGTCATAGTGGCACCCCTGTCTACATGTGATAACTATGGTATCTTTGAGCACATGATCCCTGTCACACCCCTGTAGAATTTTAGCTTCCTGTCATACTGTTTCTGAGATGTTAAGCTGTAAAATGCAGACGTTTCTTTAAAATCACCATGTACTTATATCATTGATGAATTCAATGGATCATATTGGGAATCTTGAAGCATAAGAAATCTCTGAACTTAGATAAATCTTGAGCCAATGACATGATGGAGGGAAATAGGATTTTTGACCATGGATAGTGAAGAATGTAAGTTGAGCCTGATAGGCTTGTTAACAGAGTTGAGGGGGGGGAAAAAGGAAAGATAAATCCTGAGTTGCATGTCCTATGGCTCTGTGAGATGAGTCAATCACCTATAAAAGATGTCCTCTACACAATCGACAAAAGTCCAGGCTTACAAAAGGAATATTCAGTCTATGATGCTCAAATTGGTTCATCCATTTGTGTTTTAGATGGCAAGTATGCCCAGTCTCTATCTGGTACACATCAAGCCTTGCATAACATTGGACCAGCTACAGAGTTCAAATATGTAGCCAAACAGAATGAGGTAGTCCGCTGTTTCTGTACTGCTACCAACTACTGCCAATTTCCTGTGGAAGTGAGCAGACTATTCTTTGCTAACCAAGTAAGAAGCATTAGTGACAGCCAGACTAGAATGTGTACCATGGAACAGGCTGCCCAACAAAGGGGCCAGTGGAAAGAATGTCCAGTTGTCCTAATTGCCAGTGCACCTACTACTGCTTTCTCCTCATTAGGCATTAGTTAACTTTCCATTCCTTTTGTCAGGGTGCACAGATTATACTTAAAGGGAATCTGCATAGAAGAACTTAATGTGGCTGTTGCCTGTTGCTAAATTCAGCTCTCAGCAGGAAGTTAACAAACTGGTCCAGTTCCCAGTGGCATCTCCCATACCCATTTGTGCATTTTCAAGACAGTGTAATGATGAGTATCGCATATTATCCTCCTTTACTTTCATAAATAAGGATACAACCTCTAAGTAAGAATAAAAAGGTGAGCAAAATTACTGCAACACAAACTGATTCAGATAGTAAATTAAAAAAAATGTGAATCCAAATTTGAAAGATTGATCTTGATTATTAGCATAGAAAGAATATTGTACTTAAACCTTCACATGAGATTTTGATTTTAAAAATAGATAGGGCAGTCACTACTAGTTCTGATGGCATTCCAAGAAGTCCATAAATGGTGGCTTGAAATTATTTCAAGCCTGATGCAACACCCTCCAAAGGGGTTCAAGGGAAGTTGAAAAGCTCCAGAGCTTCAAAAACATCAAACATATAGCTAAACCTTTCATTTATATTCCACTTTCACCTTTTCAGCATAGATCAACACATCTCATTACCTTACACTAAATGCTGAAAATACTGTAAAAATTAGAGTCATATGAGGAATAAGCTCATGAACCTTGATTTCCTTTCATTATCTTGCTAGATGCACATCGGAAATGACTCCAGCAGAGACACCCTGACATAACTAAAGAACAAATCAAAAGATATCAGCAGGGTGAATCACTGGAGCTCTGAAAAAATTAGTGACTTGGAGAAGACTAAGGATGCCAAGCATATTGACTTCCATGGCATTTGAGGACTTAACCTATATCTTGCCTTCATACTTTATCTTTCAATCAGTTTACTGTGCAATTTTTTTCATTGTCACATTAAAGGCCTTTTTTTGTTCTGGTACCTCAGAACTTTGGAAACTAAACTCTTACCTGAACTGAGACTGATTGTTTTACTTCCCTTCCAGCTGAATTCCATGTTCCATTCATTTAAAACATCAATAAACCACAAGAATTAGCTCAATTCTATTTTCATACCAGCTGGAACCATGTTCCAATACACAACTGAGACCAACTTAAAACCAGCTGGTTTGTAGGTAGTACTAGGGTGGAATGTGCAGATGGAATTTTCGACTGGGAACCACCCTTAAAACAGTCACAGCCAGGGATTTCAATGAATGAAAATTTTCAACATGCCTTCAGTAATGTTTAAGGGCATGATATTTTGTATGCAACCCTTGCAGGTTGAGATATTTGAATGACATCTCTTGAAGAAATAAGTAATTATTAGGAAGATGGTGTGAAAATGGCTAATAGTTGTGTATGGCCCAGTGAAACAGATTCGTAAAAACAGCTATAGCCAGGTATGGCAGTGAATGTGTAAACAAAGACAAACTTCTTTTATCACTCCATATTTTCCTCAATTCCATAAGCAAAGTTATTCTTGATGAATGATTTCTTGCTGGGATTAGCCTTCAAAAAGTGGATTTAAATGCCAAAGTGAACCCTACCTGGCAGGTTTTATTGGCATCCCTTTAAATATGTTGCCATGACAACAGCCATCAATATTGTCAATATGAATGGAAAGCTATGGGTAAATGGTTGTCCAAAATGAAGAAGTACATACTCCATTAATGTTGGTATTGAGTTCAGTCACAAGTCTAAGAATACTTTTCTTGGGATTGTGTGAATCCCAGTCACAAGTTAAAGGTTAAGAAACTAGTGAAGCAATGGAAGTTATTAATTGATTGAGGACAGGTATGATGAGAAAGGTGAAAGTGGAAATAAATTGCAAAATATTAGATATTCATGTACTATATTTTTCATTCCAGGAATTTTCCAATCTCCCCCCCTTTGTGGAGCACATGCACCAAACTTGACATGCTCTCAAGCCCCCTTGCAGAGGCTGGTGGTGGTCTCTTCATCACATTTCACCATTCATAGACTGCATGGAAGAAGTATGCTATCAGGGACCAATCCTAGTTATGTGTGCAATCCAATTTTCATGAATGGTTTGAAGTAGAACACCTCTCCTTCCCTGATGGTCACAATTGACCTTCAATGATGCCATTGATTTCTTCATTTACTGCATGAATATAAAAATCAGTTTTGTTGCACTTATGATATTTTCAAGTCTGGGGACTTTTCAGTCCCTAACCCATTCCCCCCCCAATTCCAGATTCTCAGTTGAGAGCTCTCCACTGCACCTCCTTGCATTGAGAACTGGCTCCAGCATTTGATCCCATATCATGTGACCAGCTCATAATGACAGACAGCAGAAGAGGATGAATGTAACAAACCTCTTCCATCACTGGAGTGACAATTTCTGGGAGTAACTTACAGTTCCATGGACGTAGCCATTCCTGGCAATGTCTCTAAAGGCACTCATCCAAACAAATTCTGCTGCTGGAAAAGATGTAGCACATGTGGATCAGTGTACTGATCAATAGTGTTTTTGACCCTCCATCATGGCATCATACTATCTGTAACAACCACAGTCATACAATCATGTTCTAATATTTTTGGTAAACCAGACAATTACTGAACTACTATAACATCTGTCCTATGTTGTCCTTCCTCCAGCAGCCATGAAGAAGTAAACAGGACTGTCCAGCTTCATGTGAGATTTTCATCAAACCTAAAGTGACACACATTGAATGGGTCCTACTCACCAAAAGCAGCTCTCATCAATCTTGATAAACCTGCCAGGCCTGGCAATGGAAGGTGGGGCAGCAAATGCACCAATAAATACCTCCTCAAATTTCATTTCTCCAATCAATGACAGATTCGTTGCCTGAAGGAGAGGATTTGATTTAGTAATTTTTTTATTTAGTCAGCTGCTCAACAATAAAACAGAAAAGGAAAACTTGAAACTCAACAAGGATTGCTGTCCAGTCCTAGAATGAAACCCATATTCCCCATTCTTGCCTCCTCCTCTATTTTCCAACACTGAAAGACTGTTCCAGGAACATATATAACATTTTAATGTCATGCAGGGAGGAAATGGTAGGCTCTTTCACAAGTGGACATCAAGGTCAACTAGAAGTACATCCCATTCACCATCATGTCAATTGGTACTGAGGTGAATTTGAGAGACCAACTCACTTCCAGATGCAAGGGTAAATGGTAGTAACTGATAATGCTTTTCACTCGAGTCATAATTTTTCACTTCCACTTGTACATTCTTACTAGGAATGTCCTTCAAGCTTGCAGGTCTGAGACAAGTGAAAAAGTGCCTGACTCAAATGGAAAACACTCTAGCTCTACAGACAAGGCCAAGCACCATGTCCTCATTTGAAAGCAGTGCTCATATAATGTAGGTAGGGTACATGTGATACAGTCACATGGAATTCACAGGGTGCATTACACTAAGGATACCATCTGGTTGAAAACATGAGTCTGAAGATTCCAGAGAACACATTTAATGCCATGGACTTATGGATTAATGAATTAAATTCATTAATCCTTAAGTCCATTGCATTAAATATAAAGAATTTAGAAAGGCTTAAAAAATTTAGAAACTCACTTGAAGGAAGATATCAAATTTGACCCTGAAAGGGTCTTCTTGACTCTAAATTGGACTATTCAATCATCCTGATACTTTTCATATCTTTTTAAGTTGCTTTCAGTTCTCTAAATGTCACGATTTACATTACTTTTCATCATGCACTTGGAAGACAACTTTAAACTAGACTTAAAATTATACCAAATACACAACTCAACCTTTATCATAAGCATACACAACACAAGGAATCAGAGCAAGAAACTAATATGCAACCAGTGACACAAGTGCACCCAGTCATAGTGAAGTTCTGCAAGCAGTTGTGGTCTGCAGATCGATTCCAAGGATGGGCAAAGAAAGGCAAACTCGAGATCTTCCCCTCCCTTCACACTAAGATAATTTATTATTATGGAGAAGTTTCATTGTTTCATTTGGTCTCTGACCATGGCGAATATCAGCATCAGCAGGATGATGAGACTAATTTGCAGGATATAAAATTTTTTCGGGCATCATGCCACAATTATAAATTAGCCTAGGCATATGATTTAGAACTTCAGATCAAACTTAAGAGCTCAAAGACAGGAATCTTACATGTCTTTATTGACAAAAAGGGGTATCAATTGGCATAAGTTTAAGCTTCGTGACTCATCCATGCCATTTTGAAAATTTACTTCTATCCCTTTCTTCAGTGTGCATGGTCATAATGATGTATCAGTGTCAGTGGTAATATATAAATAATAATAATAACTAACTGGGAAGTGGCAGCAAGAGGAACTGTATTCCTTATGCAATTACAGTTAACTCCACTGCTCAGCAACGGTGTCTCTAAAACATGAAAGAAATCCCAAAGTAGAAGGAACGAGGAAAACCGTCCACTAGTCCAGGCCTAGGCTTTGATACGCCCTGCATACCTCTAGGCCTGTCACAAACATGGAAGTTTGAAACTTTTGCAAAGTTTGACAAACGTTGGGTCCAAGTCAGGCGAAACATGTGGGCCTGTGACAAGACCTGCTCAAAAACCTGAGGTACAGTGGAAACTCCAGTGGAATGCCTGTCAAGAGACCTTTTGGACATGGGTCAGTTAAGCCGATCGGCTTATTTTCGGACCAGAATCATGCGGGCACCGCCCACGTGGCGCGATTCCGGACACCTTGTGACGTCATCGTGACGTATGAGACACGGTCTGCTAGAATCAAGTCTCTTGCGCTTCCGTGCGGCGACCTAACCGCGGACATTCCCATCCGATCGCGCATAGGTCCGCATCTAAACGGTATTTACTTTTTTTTCCCCTCGGTAACTTCGAATTCTCCTGAACGCAATTCAATGGCTTCAACGAATCTTTCATTTTCCAAAAGCGAGTTCCCTTGAGATGTGCGCCGAGGATTGGTTCCTCCTTGATGTTTCGCTTCTGAGGGAAGTTCGTTAAATCCAGCCATAGGCTCACTTCTTCTTCGAACGTCCTGCGAAGGACATCTTCCCTCTTAGGGGCACGGGAGAAAAAAAAAAATTTGCACTCTACGTGACTTATGCAGCCCTGAAAGTTTCGTTGTAACGCGCGCGGTCGTCTGAGGAGGCCT
The DNA here is from genome assembly GCA_905338385.1 of Darwinula stevensoni. Lineage (NCBI taxonomy): Eukaryota > Metazoa > Arthropoda > Ostracoda > Podocopida > Darwinulidae > Darwinula > Darwinula stevensoni. The sequence continues at coordinate 67,237 of CAJPEV010000531.1, forward strand.
GTCGTGCTGCACGAAAGTCGTTGCACTTCGATAGCTTTCCGCAAACTACCTTGACCGTCGCGACACAGGATAATAATTAAAATATAAAAAAAAAGATGTGAGAACTTGTTTCCTTGGGAGGGTTCGTTATGGTCGGACGGAATCAGTAGCCGTTAGGGAAGGATTCCAACAGTCTGGGTTTCACACCGATTTTGTTTATTCTAATCTAAGGTTTACACACCATACAAACCATCGGATGATTGAATCCTCCCATCAGTCGGGAGGAAAATGGGGAAAGCCGTGACATAATAAGAATTACATTTGATCCAAATCGTGCACATGATCCGTAGGGTCAAAAAATGAACTTTAAAAATTGGATCCGATTAGCGACGAAGCAAAGCATGAAGTTCACTCAAAACTCTCAGAACGGAAAGATCTGGGGCCTAGGCCCGTCCACGACAACTTTTCTCCATCAGCATTGTCCAAAACGTCCTTGCCCCCCACAACGCGATCAACAAACATGCAGACGATCCCGAAGAACTCCAATGAACTCCACCAAAACATTCCATCGGAACGAAACCGTTTCCGAGGGGCAGAGTCACCCGGATCGACGAGGAGCCTGTCACCGCCTGTGCATCCCACGGATGTTGTCGCCTTTAGTTGGCTTCTTCGATTCGGAGGGGGCGAGATGCTTCGTGAGAGGCTGAAAGATTTTGCGAATTTCCAGAGAACTCTCGTGGAGAAAGACGTTGGAGCCGTCCTCTAAATCGTGCAGCGATTTATTCCCTTAAAACACATCCTGAGAGCGGAATCCGAAAATTTCACCAATACTTTTCGTGGATGCAGCATATGTAAACGCCAAGCGAAGAAAAAAGCAATGGTGGATAAAATAATTTAAGGCCATCATCTCTGCCGCGGTGTATTCAATCTATCTTTTATGATACAAGACTCCAAAGAATTTCGAGGACGACGAAATGAGCTGATTTCGCATAACGGGGATTCTCCATTCTAATAGGAAGAATTTTATTATCAAGAAGTGATAAGAATACGAAGGTGACTTGAATCTTACATGTCGTTTCGTACCAGAGAAGAATTTAAATGACTTATTCACAGACATCAAGACAAATAACTGCAATGGAATAGCAGCATCCCAAACAGCATGTTTATGTTAATTTTACGTAAAATGAATGTAAAGTTTTTGTCCATTTTATATCATTTTTACGCAAACCACTGTAATGGCAATCGCAAGAAATTTACATTGTTTGCAAAAAATTGATATCTTGTTTACGTGAACATGCTGCTTGGGATACAATCGTGACTAACGGCACGGTTAACGAGACCGGCAGACAGAGAATTCCAAGACAAAGGCAACCAAAGACACGAGATACCCAGCGAGGAGGAAGCAGAACGGACTCTGCAGGTGCTTCACCGACAACGGCACGTTCCGCTCGGAGCCGCCTCGTCCCCGACCGAACGTGGCATTGGTCATCTCCTTCCCGTAGACGATGGCCGTCTCCCACGCGTCCAACCACCACTTGCGGAAGAGCCCGGCCTCCGCCATCCGCAGGAGATACCAGTCCAACGGCTCCCGCAGCTTGCTTTCCTTCGGGACCACCCAGGAAGTGGGGAGGCAGAAGAATCCGTTGGGGCTCGTCCAGAAGTTCTGTCTCTTGTCGTAGCCCAACACCGTGATGGTGCTTTCCCATTCCAGGAAGGCGAAGTTTTCGTCATGACTTCGTCCAAAGGAATAAGGTACTCCCATTCCTCGGTGAAATTGAACCATCTCGTGCGTTCCCCTCGGTATTCCGGCGGAAGGTCCGAGGAACTCAACAGCTTCTTCATGCCATCACCGTAATCGACGGCTCCCAGGTCGTAAGAGTAAGAGATGAGTTCCTCGAAAGAACGAGGCCTCGGCTGCATCCGAGGAGACACCAGGAACGGCATGAGACTCGCCGTGTACGTCGTCGTGATGACCACGACGTAATACCAGACGAATATCATGAAGACCCGACTCCGATGCCACCTGAGCCTCGGCGAGAAACTCTGCGTGCTGTGCGCCTTGATCACGACGAAGAGGGAACGAAAGAACGACGTTCCCCGGCCCTCGAAGAGACACAAGAAGAGACCGGTCGCAAAGAGAGCCCCGAGGACCGCCGCCCAAACCGGCCATTGCCACGGTTCCACGAGCGTCATCCACTCGGGGACGGGCCGAGGCGGTCTCGTGATGAATCTCAAGCACTCTCCGCTGAAGGGATGCGTGTATCGAATCCTCCGAGCCGGTTCCCAAGCCATGGTCACTCCAGAGAAGGCCAAGTCGGCCTCTCGCCTCTCGACGAGACCCAGGAGACCCGTCAGAGTCCCATCGGCCTCCATGACCCCCCAGATCCTGTCCTCCGGCGCAGTGATCTCCACCGAGAAGTTGAGTCGACGAACGAGTTCCTTGAGGATCGATGCCTCGAGGCCCTGCAACTCATCCAATCTCCTCGGAATCTGCCCGCGAATCTTCCACATGACCCAGGGACTGTAAGGGATCGTCCCCACACGGATCACTTCCCCTCCAAAGTCCCAACGCTTGGAACAACCGCCTTCAAGGAAACCGACGCAGAGAACCCCCAAGAGGGCATGCAACCCCATGTCTTTCGAAGGGGAACTTCACTGCACACTCCCTAGGCTTTTGCTCCTCCGTCGAAAAGCAGACGGGCGTTGATCGCTCCACTGTTCGACGCACAAGTGCTCATGCGATGGATAAGTGACGAAATTCTTCAATTACCTCATGGGTCGATGCAGTAAGAGTCCTTAATGGCTACCGATAACGATCGCAGGACTAATAGTCGATTGTTGGACAGGCAAATTTGGTTCCCAAGATTGGAAAGATTATCGAGCTTTGTTGTGCTGTCAGAACTCCTACCGTAGCGATTAGGTTAGCGGAGAGAGCCTCTTCGAACACAGAAGTATTTCATCGTTGTTACATTTTGTAATTGGTAATGGTAAAGGCAAAGCTCAGATCGGACACCTCTCCAGAGAAGTCCCTTTCGAGCTGCACCTTAAGCTGGTGAGCCTCCGTCGTGCCTTCTTTCCACCCACTCCACCCCCTCCCCCGCATTCAACTCCCTTTCTTCTCTCACGGCAACAACATTCCAGCTTCGTTATTGCGTTTCTACAATAATTCCAACGAAATGAATGCACGAACCTAAAAGGATTCCTTCGGCCATAACCGCGCAGTGGGCAAAAGCTAGACGGTATTTAAAGATCAAAAAGTAATTTGCACTTTTAAAATCTCCTAGGAAAAAAAAAAATACTATGTTGCACAAAGCTAATGAACTAGGAGAAAAAGTTACTTCCAACATTTCTAACTTGACAAATATTTTAAGTTGCTTCGAATATAGATCAATCGTAACGGGAAAATCAAATGCAAAATATGGGGGGAAAATAAGGAATATAATTTTACAGATAATCGAAAGTAACTGAAATAAAAGAAGATAACAATATTTAGTAACTGAACGCAACTGGAGTAGCTCGGGACCAAAAACTAAAGTGCTGAGAACCCAACCGATGATCAGAGGTATAAAAGCCCATAACATTCAGGCAAGAGTAAAGAATTCCTGTTTCTCTCCGTCAGTGATCTGCAAATGGGCGATCGCAGTCGGTCATGTTCCTCGATCGTCGATTCTGTTTCCACCACTTCTCGACGGGCCCCGTTTGTATGAAAGACGTCGTGAAAGGCGTCACGGAAGCTCCAGTGCTTGGGCACCAAAATCCCGACGTGGAAGAAGAGCAGGCACTCGTCTCCCACGTGGATCGGCGATGCCCCAGAAGGATCCTGGAAGAGGAGGAAATGATGGTATCGAAGCATCGTTTCATCCCGGATGTAAGCCGCCTTCATCTCCACCACGAGCTGGAGGGCTTCTCGGACGGATTCAGAACCTTTCCTTGATGGATGCAGGACGCTGCTTTGATCGACACCTATTGCGCTGCCGTAAGCGACCAGATACTCGGAATCAACTATCTTGAGCCGAGTCGCCTGCAACCCTTGGAAATCATTTGGACCGTCCGTGAATCCGCCCCACGTGCGTCTTCCTCGCTCCTCTCCGTAGGTCAACGCGAAATTGAATGCCTTCGAAGCCTCTCGATTGAGTCGATGCGCGATTTCCCCACTGACGGACGGACGCTGACGCACTGCCGCGCTGCTCGATGTCGGGGCTGAAAGGGGGAAACGATCGGCAGCGAGTTCATCTTGAACGATGCAAAACGGAGACGACTTCTTTCGTGCGTGCATACGCGGAGTCCAGAGTGCGAAGCAGTTCCTTCGAAAACGTCGTCGAATGTTTGGCCCAGAAAAGCAGGAGAAATAAAAACGTTTAGGATGGACTCGGTGAGATTTTTCACACTCGCCGTGATGAAGGCCCATAAAAGCCCCAGCCATCGATTCATGCAATGCCGTTCACACGTCGGCAGTTAATTACTTCCGACATGATGCGTCTGCGGATTCCCTCTCGGGGCCGTTCAGCGTGAGCCGCTCATTCGGAACGTCCATTGGGGATGAATTGGGGCTAATCCAATTGGGGTTAATCCAATTCGGGCTAATCCACGTTTGTTAGGTTCGAAATGACATGACGTGGACCTGCCAGGGCACGATTGACGTTCCCGGCTCCCAAATTGATCATCATCTCGTCAGAATCAAATTAAGGCGTTTAGACGAAGGGAAGTAAACAATGCCTAATAACTCTATTATTGTGAGCCATATCTCCGTGCCACGCCCAAATTACTAGGCCGACTGAGGTGGACTTGGTCTTCGTCCAGGCCTTTGAATGGGACATGGTCCAAGGGCGGCTGGACGCATGAATGTGCCCAAACTTGCCGTTGTGGAGACCGAGCTTCTCATCCGCGATTCGCGATCAAGCCGGTTTTCTTAGTCTGTTTCTGCCCCGTTCTGGCAGGTGCCGATGGAACAGAAACCGTTCGGGTGTTGTCGGACCGACTCTTTCGAGGATCGGATTGCGACGTCCACGTGATCGCGGGGGAAGAGGAAGAGGACTTTATCTCCCACGCGTCCAACCACCACTTGCGGAAGAGCCCGGCCTCCGCCATCCGCAGGAGATACCAGTCCAACGGCTCCCGCAGCTTGCTTTCCTTCGGGACCACCCAGGAAGTGGGGAGGCAGAAGAATCCGTTGGGGCTCGTCCAGAAGTTCTGTCTCTTGTCGTAGCCCAACACCGTGATGGTGCTTTCCCATTCCCATCCCTCAGACAAAGACGGGGCAAGACCGTCCACGGCTACCTTGTCTTTGGCAAGCCCACAACAGCCTGGCTGAGAAAGCTCCTAGCCTAACGCTGCAGGTGCACTAGCGCCCCCTTCTCCTTCTCCTGAAATCCCTCGTGGGCTGCGTTCGAGCGAGTTCCGAAGAAGCGAACGAGGCGTTCGGTCCCAGGTTCTTCAAGCCGATTCTCTCAGAAGACGACATCTCGGACACAACGAACGGGAAGACGGCACTCTCAGAGAACATTCCTGGCTGCTCTGCTTTTATACGCCATAGTTATCACATTCAACTTCAATAGCAGCAACTTGTCGAAATTAACCACTTCGGAACGAGGGAGTCCCATTTCTGATTTCCTAGGGTTGCAGGCGACTCGGCTCAAGATAGTTGATTCAGCGTATCTGGTCGCTTATGGCAGCGCATAGGTGTCAATCAAAGCAGCGTCCTGCATCCATCAGGGAAAGGTTATGAATCCGTCCGAGAAGCCGTCCAGCTCGTAGCGGAAGGGAACGCCGCTTACATCCGGGATGAAATGATGCTTTGAAACCATCATTTCATCCTCTTCCAGGATCATTCTGGCGCATCGCCGATCCACGTGAGAGACGAGTGCCTGCTCTTCTTCCACGTCGGGATTTTGGTGCCGAAGCACTGGTGCTTCCGGGTCCCCTTTCAGGACGTCTTTCGTCGATTCATACAAACGGGGCCCGTCGAGAAGTGATGGAAGCAGGATCGACGATCCAGGGACATAACCGACGGCGATCGCCCACTTGCAGCCACCCACAGAGAGAAACAGGAATTCTTTCCTCTTGCCGGAATGTTATGGGCCCACTGCGCGCAATTATGGCCGAAGGAATCCTTGTTAGGTTCTTGCACTTATTTCCTAGAAGCAAACGAATGTATCTGCAGTCGATCGTCATGAGCCTGTCAAAGTAAATTCATGAATCCGTCATAGAAGGGCTCGATGATGCATTGCGTGATGGTGGTGTACTGGTTCCGAGATCGTTGGAATTATTGTCTCAACCCAAGAACGAAGCTGGAATGTTGCCGTGAGAAAAAAGGGTAATTGATGTGGGTATCATGGTGAGAAATCGCGGAATCGCGTGAAATGAGTTTTTCAAAAATTGGCGTTTCGGAAGCATCGGATTCATTTGGATTTTGCTGGAATATTACTCTGTGTCCCTACATCCGTCTAGTATGCCCCTATATTATTGGACTATCACTATGTAATTGTTCATATGTTGGGAGGAAAAAGAAAATCGAATGAATTTATTCGTGGAACAACCGCTGCAAAGCACGTCCACCTCTAGGAGGAATTTGCATAAATCCGAGAGAGTTGTGAGTCTTATTCTATGTTACGCAACCCTGCTTCCTTAGCGATAAAAGGCATGAACCCAAAGACATGAGCGAAGGCTGGAGGTGAAGTGGGCGATTCGGTCCTCGGCTGGCACCCCGACCCAAGCGGAAGGCTGCACATGCTCACTGAGTAGAGATGTCCGGTTGCTATGGAAGCTGCAGACAGAGGGAATGAAAAAAAGAGGGAAAAAATGTGGTAGACCGACCGCAATATATGTCATTTCCCATAGTACCTAGGGTAACGGCAGATAGTAAGATGTACCACTTGCCGTGGTATATCTTATGGGATATACCACTTGCCATGACCAGAGGTCATGGTCTCTGGTCACGACAAGCACGAAACAGATATTCCAGAAGTGTACATGTAATTTTAATAGGAATGCAATGGCCAGCCACGTATTCCAGTCCTCGTTTAAATCAATTAGTCCATCCTAAAAATCATTCTCTGATTAATTTCAGATGTGAAGAATAAATATAAAATAAAGGAAAAGTACATTTTAAGGACTTTTCAAAGTCAGAGTTGACTCAAGATTGGTCATTGACTCTTTACTGTCAGATCTACAAAAAGGCAATGTGGCATCGCATGTTCGTCGCTGATACATCACGCAGAAATTTCCTTTGATTGCCTTGATGAGGACTAACTTCAATTACTGAAATAGCAAACCTTGGAAAAGAAATGATGCGAAGATCCGAAATGAAAATACAGGTAAAATCTCAGTTTAACGAATACCGCTATAACGAAATTTTCAGTATAACGAATTTTTTTTTACGGTCCCAGCTGAAGTCAGGTAGACTGCATGCTGAAAAACTCCCATTATAACGAATCAAAAAAGCGCAAAAAAAAATCAGTATAACGAATTTACTTTTTCCAGAATTTTCATTTTTGCTTCGAAGAATAATACTGTAGCTCTAAATGATTCTCTTTTGACTTGAAGAATACCAGCTTTTTCAGTTATTTCCTTTATAAAAAATTACAAAATTAGTGAATTTCGATATAACGAATTTTTTTTAGGTCCCTCCAGGTTCGCTATAACGAGATTTTACCTGTATATGTATTTCAAAAAAGGGAACTGTGAGTCATGAGCAAGAAGGGCTGATTTCTTAATGGTAGCAGTGCAATGACCATTATTGTAAAATAAATTGAATCTAAAGAGGAATTAGTCTGATCGAATGCTTTAATAATTCCAAATGTATTAATACTTCCGAAAATGCAGAAAGAATAGAAATTAAAACAGAATGAAATCCTATTTAAAGTACGAATAAGTCTTCAATATCATTTCCTTTCAGTCCACAACACTACTACCTACAGAACTCCGCCGAATCGTGGCACAAGCTGCTCGAGAATGAAAGCCAAAGCGCTGATGACCCAGCCGATGATGAGAGGCACGAACGCCCAAGACATTCCGGCGAGAGTGAAGGTTTGCAGCTTGTCCCTCGAGGCAGGTATGCTTGGGGCGAGGGTCCTATTCGTCAGCTTTCGTTCGTGTTCCAGAAGTTCTTTCCACCACTTCTCGATGTGCCCCGTGTGTCTGAATCGTTGGATTGTGGCGTCCAAGACGTGTCGGAAGCGCCAATGCTTGGGCACCAAAATTCCGACGTGAGAAAAGAGCAGGCACTCGTCTCCCACGTGGATCGGCGATGCGCCAGAAGGATCCTGGAAATGGAGGAAATGCTGGTATCGAAGTATCGTCGCATCCCGGATGTAAGCCGCCTTCCCTTCCGCCACGAGCTCGAGGGCTTCTTGGACAGAATCTGGGGATTTCATTGAAATTTTCGAAATTTTGTCTTTGGGTATTTTAAGAACGCTGTTGTAACCGTCCAGATAACCTGATCCGACAATCGGAAGATGAGATGCTTTCAATGCACGAAAGTCAGAAATTGGACTTCCTTTCTCAGAAACGGTCAACTTCGACAGATGACTGCTATTGAAGTGGAATGCGATCACCATTGCGTACATCAAGACAAAAACCAGGAATATTCTCTGCGAGTGCCTTCTCCCCGGATGACGGATGGATTGACTGAAGAAAATGCCAAACATGTGCAAACAGCCAACGTTCCCAGGACTCAAGACCGCATTCGCCATCAAAATTATGAAATAGCAAATTCCCAGGCAAATCCAGGTTTCCACCGGGAAGATGCTGAGGACTTTCTCCCAACGCGGTATGTCAACCTTCGGCACAGCATACAAGCCGCATTCGCTGTCGTACAACACCGCATCCAGCACCAGCGCGAATGCCCGATAGTAAAAGTCTCCGATCCCCAAGTCTGCCGTACCGAAAAGGACGTCCGTGAGGACACCAGGTGAATTCGTCCCATTCCGGTCGTCCCAGAACTCGCCCCTCTCGTCGCGTCCCAGTTCCGGCATGTATTTCAAAGTGAAATTCAAAGCAGCAGCAGCCTCTGTGATCAGTCGATGTTCTACTCCAACATATTTCAGCTGACCGCTATCTGACCTGATCGATTTACAGAATGGAAAATAGTTGGCAAGATATGATACAGTCAAATCAATTCCTTCATCCAAGTCTAAGTGGCAAGTTTTCATTTCGATTGGAATCTTGTGAAATTCTTGCACTTGTACTGATGACCATCTTGATCCACAGAGATTTGGGAATACCGACGACTCGCCAGCTACGATGATTGTTCCATTTCGATGCCTGAAGATTTTCTTCATACTCTCGATCAGATACGGCGGGATAAATAAGAAAATGTTTTCGATGTTGCTGAACCTGGCCATGGACACGAGCAGGTGCAGAATTCGCATTTCCACTTCTCTCTCATCGCACCTGGTCGGGACGACAGCGATGACAAGTGTGCACTGATAAATCTTAAAACTGATGAAATCCGTGACGTTCCGATAAGTCAGGAGGGGCTTGAAGGGCAAGAGACCGAAGACCTTGTTCGCTTCTTCGGAAATGCCTCGAATGCGATCCACGAGGAGGAATTCCTCCTCCTCCTCCCCGGCGATCACGTGGACGTCGCAGGCTGAAGCTTGGAGAAATCCGTTCAACAACTCCCGGACGACTTCGGCTCGATTAGTTCGTATTACAGCGATGCAGCAGAAACAGACCAATAAAACTCCCTTCATGTGCCTAGTGCATGCTCTACGTGTTAGTCAGGAAGGGAAAGGCAGCCACCCTATGAACAGGCGTGTAAAAGGAGGTGGTGGGAAAAGTCTTGACTATTTAAGGAGTACCTCTTGTGCCGCAAGAGGGGTTCTCGACTCTAGAGTCCCAGTAATGGGGCCCTTAACGAGCCCCATTATTTGACAATGATTCATATTCATATCGACGCATACATCTCCATTTTTCGGTCTTGCCCGACAATTTTCGTTAACGAGAAGAAAATCAATGACGTGCAAAAAAAAGGTCCTTGCAAGAAGCAAAGTACTGTTCTTGTTAAAACAGGACTTCCGACCACACAAGGGCTAAATTCTTATTCCGAAGCGCCATTCGATGACTGTGTGGAATTATTTATAATAAATTCAGAGCTTTTACTTCTGGCTAGTTTTCTTTTGCATTCCTAAGCAAAATCAATGAATTACCCTTCAAGTCTTGTTTTTCACGCCTTGTGTCCGTCCATATTTTCGACCTTATCTACTACACCAGTGCTTGAAACCCCCAGAAAGTCGGTCTTAGGTGTGCCACATGTCCAACAACACGGGCCAGAAAAAAATCCAAAGATTTGATTTTTGTGTCTGTCCTATATTATTATACATGCTTATACCTATCTGGGGCCGATCTTCATATACTGGAGATGAAGGTAACTCGAAAAATAGATGGGTTTGTAAAATTTTCCTGCCAAAAACTTGAGAAAACAGGCCCAAAAAGTGGTTTATTTTTAAATTCAGGGCTTTGTGCACTCTTAAAAATCATTTCACCCCCAAAGGAATTATTGTTTCTTAAAACGTGTTCCCAAGTACAAATGATTTGCCAACATGCGAAATACATTTTTAACTGCATAAAAATTTTTAATCGATTAATGATTTTATCTTGATTTGATTTAATAAATTCCTCCATATTTTACGAATTATAGAAAAATTTCTGACACTTCAATGTCAATTTCTGGAAAATAAACCGACAGAACCCAAACGGTAATAGCAGTAAATGACCGCCTCTCATCTCTCTCAGCATCGAAAGGGGAAGCCATTCCGTTTAAATCAACTTTCGATTCCTTCGGCAAGTTTTCAATGCGTCCTGTTTGTCGAAATCGGTCTGCAAAGACCTGAGAAGCGTCGAGGAAACATGAGTACGTTGACACCAGAACTCCAAAGCGAAAAAGAGGGGCTGCAGATTCTGTGATCGATTGCTCAGGATCGATCGAGAATCAATCTTCAACATTGATGCAGCGTGGAGGATGCTCGAACTTCAACGCGTTTGCAACTTTGCATCGATAATTCTCTGCACACTGGGAAATACAGAGTATGGCAAGAAACACCTTAGACTTTCAACCTTCCCTCGCAATAGAGTTTTTCTCTCGAAACTTTCACATTGCAAATATGTTTCCGACTAATGCTTTAAGGTTAAATGCTTTGCCGACTCCTAGGGACGGGTTTCGATTGTGTCCTCCACTCCACTACCAGCTCCGCTCCAGTCTTCATCCTTTGCTTGTGCAGCGCGATGATAACGCTTCGATGTCCTTTAGGCGTCATAGCTAGAGAGAGAAAAAAATCAAATACAGAAATTTACTATAATGGAAATATTTCGTATCAAAAGTCCGTAGAAATAAGAAAAACACATAAGAATCGCCAAAAATCCGTTGATTAGTGCAAAAATTATATTTTCCAAGTGCAAGGGAACTTTTACACAACTCCCGTACTTGAAGAAACCAAAGGCAGTCAAAAAAGAAAGTTTGGATACGTCTAACGCTTCTGAACCTGCCCTTGTCATAATTCCGACACGGCTGGCAATTCAGAGCTGATCGACAAAACTCCGACAGCTCTGTTCCCACCAGGGTGGTGTTGTGCGAGATTCGCCGTTTCATGGACACGAACAAGTTGGTAGTCACCTGAAAACGGAACATATTGGCGATCAAGAGGCCAGTGATGAGGAAGAGTCGACTGAATCGTCTGCATCAGAATCTGAGTCTTGCCTGGAGCGGAAAATCTTCCGGGAAGGTAGCCAATGAATAAAGACTTCGTCCCATTGCAGGATCAAGTCCTTCAATTAATCCAAGACCTTCTCCTTCAGTCGAAACAGATAGCTGCGTTCCACAAATTTCTTTATACTGTCAAACAATGTTTCCGTAAGCAAGAGTGGAATAGAAAACAAGTCCAACAAGAATCATGCCTTTCCAATGAGTTTTCAAATAATAATTTTCACGACGATTTGCTTCATCCCTCTTTATTCTTAGATGGGAAAATCGCTGTGAATCTCATGGCTCCTCACCAGAAATTCTACTACATTCACCTTCAAAGAGACGATCCTTCCATGCTTAAGGAGAAGCTCTTTCAAAAAAAATAATGTTGCAAATAATTCCAGTGCTTTCGTAGAGAAGATAGATGAAATGAGCATGCGAATTAAGTGCTGTGTGAACCCTTATGAAGTAATTCCACTCTAATAATATGAAGAAAAACACCAGATCCACCATTCAAAATGATGTGCCAAAGCACAATAAACAAACAATTATGAAAATGAAATGAGCGACAATCAGGAAATGCGTCCGAAATACATATTGAACTATGGTTTTAAAAGAATTTTCATCTCATATTCTTTTAGCCAAAATCCCTACAACCAGAATCTACTCAGTCTTGACGTCAGCTGCTCGAGAACAAAAACCGAAGTGCCCAACACCCAACCGATAAGTAGAGGAACGAATGCCCAAGCCATTCCATCAAGTGTAGAAGAATGTCGCTCATCAGTCTCTGCATCTGGAGAAAGATTCATTCCGAAGGTTTTATTTGCCATCTTTCGATCGTGTTCCAGAAGTTCCTTCCACCATATCTCAATATGACCCGTTTCTCGAAATCGATGGATGATGCCTTGAAAAGCGTCACGGAAGCACCAGTGTTTGGGCATCAAGATTCCGACATGGAAAAAGAGCAGACATTCATCTCCCACGTGGATCGGCGATCCACCAGAAGGATCCTGGAAATGAAGGAAATGATGATATCGAAGTACCGTCTCATCCCGTATGTATGCAGCCTTCCCGTCCGCCACAAGCTGGAGTGAGTCTCGTACAGAATCAGAGGAATTCTCTATCAAACATGAAATTTTCTCTTTCGGCACTTCGAGGACCTTCCGAAATGCCTCCAGATAGTTGGAATCAACTATTGGGAGCTTAGAAGCCAATAACCCTTTGAAGTCAGAAATCGGACTTTCTCTCTCTGAAACGGTCACTTTCGACACATGACTGCTATTGAAGTTGAATGCGATGACCATGGCGTACAAAAAGAGGGAGGCCATGAATATTCTTTGCGAATGATGTCGCCCTAAATGTTTAATAGATTGGCCCAAAAGAACACCCAGGATATGTGTGGAGCCGACATTTCTAGGACTCAACACAACATTCGTCGCTAAAATTACTACAGAACAAACTCCAAGAGATACCCAAGTTATCACCGGGAAGATGTTGAGAACTTGACGCCAACGTGGGATGTCAGTTTTCGGCACTGCATACAAGCTGCACTCACTACCGTACAAAACTGCATCCAGCGCTTGAGCATATGACTGGTAGTAAAAATCTCCAATTCCCAAGTCTGCTGTTCCATAGAGAACATCTGCAATAACTCCGTTGGTCAAAGACCCATTTGGACTACTCCAAAATCCACCGCGGTCTATTCTTCCTTGATCGGCAACGTATGTCAAAGTGAAATTTAGTGCTTGAGATGCCTCTTGAATCAACCGATGTTCGATTCCGACATGCTGGATTTTTCCACTTGCGTTATATTTAGAAGCACAAAATGGAAAGTAATCGCGAAGAGATGATACAGCCAATTCCCTTCTTCCTTTTGAATAGAGCGGGCAAGAGACCCCTGAAAAAGGAATTGTCTCATTTTCATTCACTTGGACAGATGACCATTCTGATCCGCAAGGATTCTGAAGTATCATCGACTCCTCAGTTACTATATATGTTCCACTTCGATGCCGGAAGTACTTCTTCATTCTGTCGATTACACGAGTTGGGATAAATATGAAAATGCTTTGTATGATGTCGAACTTAGCGATGGACACGAGCATATGCACAATACGTTTCTCCAGTTCTACTTGGTCATCGTGATTGCTCTCTTGCTTAGTGGGGAGGAGGGCGATCACGAACGTGCACTTATAAGTTTTCCAACTGATCATGTCGGTGACGTTTGCGTTGGAGAGACTCGGATGCTTGTGTTTGAAGAGTGAGAGACCGAAGACCTTGTTCGCTTCTTCGGATATGCCACGAATGCGATCCATGAGGATGAATTCTTCCTCCTCCTCCCCGGCGATCACGTGGACGTCGCAGGCTGAAGCTCGAAGGAGGCCGTTCAACATCTTCTGCACTACATCGACTCGATTAGTTCGTATTGCAGCAATGCAGCAGAAGCAGACCAATAAAACTCCCTTCATCGCGTATCACGTATGAGGTGCACAATCAGTCCTTCACTTTCTGTCAGTGGGAACTCGTCCGCACGTTTTCCTTCACCACCTTGTCTCCTCGGAAGTGATAAATTCCTCATAGGGAACATGAAGTTCTCCCATTCTCGACTCATGAGTCTCAGTAATGGGGCTCTTAAGGGGCCCCATTACTGGATGATAATTCATATTCATATCGACGCATATATCTCATTCTTCGGCCTTACACGACAATTTTCGTTGATGAGAAGAAAATCAATGAAGTGCATAAACCGTCCATGCACGATGCAAAGTACTGTCCTTGTTAGAACAGGATTTCTGGCCACACAATGGCTATACCCTCATTTCGAAGCGCCATCCAATGAGTTTGCAGAAGTATTCATATTAAATTCATAGCTTTTACTTCTGCCTCATTTTCTTTCTTATTTCTCTGCAAAAACGTGGAATGTGTCTACTGGTCATATTTTCCCCACTTTATACCGGTCCATATTTTTTAATTCTTGTTTTTCTCCCGTACGTGAAACCCTCAGAAAGTCGATCTCAGAGTCAAAAATTTTTTGTTGGGCCGTCGATGGCTTTTTGCTGACGCGCATATGAGCCGTAGTTGGGCCATCATTGCTGTATGGTTGGCTCACGGTTGGTATAAGGCGGCTTATAATCAGGCATGTCTTGCTTTTCATCGGGCCGACTTTGACTCATTGTTGGAAAACCGCACATGCTCACCCATCGGCCGACTTTTCACAATGGCGAAAGGGTATGGGAAATAAAAACCGCAAAAAAATTGTATCTGCTGTTTCATGCATCTTGGAGTTATGAGAGTGCATTTTTTGACCTCTCGAAGCTCATTCATCTGGTAGAGATGAAGGAGTAGGACCTTATCTGAATACCTTACACTGGTACTCTCCTACAGCCAAAAATGTCCCAAGCAATTCCCCTTCTGGGTGATGAGGCATCCAGGAGCGGAATCACGAGGAAATGCAAGGGTGTCTCTCCTCTCATAGAAGAATAAACACACTTTACATGTACACGGAAGACAACACCTGTAAACGAAGATAATATATATTCGCATGGCAGATCGTGGAAAGGAGAAGGATCTTCCCACGGTCCTCCGGGTCGGAAGTTCCTAGTTTCTCCCAGAGCAAGGTTACATCTTCAGAGAAATGTTAAAAGGAACTCGATTGTCTTCCTCTGAGATATTTGTGGGAAACCAGAAGGGGACACGTGCAAAGGGACAGAGTAGTTTCCGGGAAGTGACTTCCAACGACGACTACTTTGGCTCCATCTCTCGCCGGTTTTTGGAACCTTCTCGACCATATTGGCCTATTTTCGGCGAATGATTGGTCAGCCAACTCACAAGTGACTCACGAGTGTGAGTTGGCCTGCTAATCACTCGACGAAAACGGGCCAACTCCCCCAGCAATGGCCCGAAAATAAACCAAAGAAAATTTTTGCGCAGATACGCTACGAGTACAACAAAACCCAGTCCAGATAAAATCCAAAAATTTTACTCTGGGTTCTTTATCTACGAGGGTCAGTCAACTGAAAACAGGACATTGCTTAAAATAGCCTTTTATTATATCTGTTTGAAGGAAAAGATTATCCCCCTGCTTATCAATGCATTTTTGGCAACGTCCTTCTAGAGCTCTGACGCCCGAGGCAAAAAGGATTTGGGTTGCCCCTTCAGCCATGAATGCACTGCCTCCTGCACCTCATTGTCAGACTGAAATTTTCGCCCGCGCAGCGCTTCCTTGAGAGGTCCAAAGAAGTGAAAATCACTAGGGGCTAAGTCTGGGCTGTATAGTGGATGCGGAAGAACTTCAAATCCGAGATCTGTAATGGTTTCTACAGTCTGTCGAGCAGTGTGGGGACGAGCATTGTCGTGGAGAAGAAATACTCCTTTATTGAGGAGACCACGACGTTTTGTTGGAACTGCAGGCTTCAGTTCATCTCGCAGCAGCTGTGAGTACGTGTCCCTGGTTACAGTAACCCCGCGAGGTTGGTAGTGAGTCACAAGAACGCCATTCATGTCCCAAAAAATGGTCAGCATCAATTTTCCGGCAGATGCGACGATCTATGCTCCTTGCAATGCAGTGATCACCATACACAGCTTTGAGTCTCTGATGAATTTCATTACCATTAATGCCTTCGGCAACAAGGAAACGGATCACAGAACGTATCTTTTCCTTGGTGCAAACCAACACCTCGGAGGCCATGTTTGAAAGAATCTCATGCTGTAAAAAAGTACAGACAGAGAAAAAAAGCTGTGCATGCCCCTAGGAAACATGCCGACAAAGAAAACGGCACATGAAAAAATTCGGTTGCGAAGATGTTTTGGAGAAAAAAAAATCATGTCCTGTTTTCAGTTGACTGACCCTCGTACATTCACCAGCTTCACAAAAGCTACCTGGGCCGAACTGGAATACTGGAAATGATGGAAACTCGAAAAATTAATTAGTTAATAGTAATTTCCTAATGGCAATTGAGGAAATAAGCGTAAAAAAGTGACATCTTCCTAACTGCAGTGCATTGGGCTCACTTAAAAATAACTTCATTCCCAAAGATGAATTGTTACTGAAAACGTGATCCCAATTACAAATGGTGAACGTGTGAAAAAAAATTATACTTGCAACAAAAATTTCAAATCTATTTTATCTTGACTTGATTTCATAAATTGTTCGAAATACTCTAGGAACTACACAACTTTGCTAATATGCGCAGAGAAACAAACTATTAATAGGAGGAAGGAATGGCTAATGCAATCCAACGAGAGTAGAAAGCTGCCTCTCGTCCCTCACTGCATCGAAAGGAATGGTCATTTCCCTCTGAGTCAACTTTCGATTTCTTCAGCTACTTTTCAATGAGTCCCGTCAGTCTAAAAGACAAGATCTGAGGGCATCGAGGAAGCGGCAGTACTTCGTCACCAGAGCAGCGGAAAAGTGGGACTATAGATTTGGTGATGGATCGTTGGGGATCGATCGATCATAGATACAGCATGATCATTGATACTATATGAAGGATGCTGGAACTTCAATGCCTCTGCAACTTTGCGTATAGAATGCTGTACACAATGGGATATATATGCACTCATCAAGAATATACAGTAGGTAAAAAGTGTTGATTTCTTCTAAAAGTCGGTGCAATATGTCATTAGAAAACGTCAACATCGAACAATTTTTTTCTGATACGAGCTCACAAATAAGGACGATGTGGCAAATTAAATTTGAAATTGAATTGCGAAACAGATCCAAACTTTCCAATTGAACTCTACTTTTACGAAATTTAAATTTTATGCAATTTCAGCTGAAATTTAGTTGACTACCTGACTCTACAGAAGCACGATATCAGCGGCTCGAGAATGAAAACAAATGTTCCCAAAAGTCATGGATATCTTCCCGGTGAAAACCAGGGTGAAAACCGGAGTTTGCTCAGGGGTATCTTAAGCGGCGAGTGATTTTTTGAATCCGAAGAGTGTCGAGTGTGTCGAGTGTCCAATGCTTACTCTAGGTGTTTCGGAGAATCTGTTAAGCATTCAGGGAGACGTCTTTCGCAATGGATATTCTTGGCTTATCGGGATTGAGAAGTCAATTCTTTCCATCGATGCTCTCTCAGAGCCATGGACGACATTGCGGAACGCCATTTCCATACGGAAGAACACAATTTCCAATACGTCGAAAACATCTTCAGAAAGGCTATGAAGATAAATTCCGCTAGCCAACCCGATTAGGCGACGGATAACGATTTTTGTGCCTTCTGTGAAAGTAGAATTCTCATTGGAAATCTAATCGAAATCACAAGATTCGTCTTCTTCAAAATATCAAGCTTTCCATTTATTATTATTTATTTCGCCATTGAAAAAGTGTGCATCCAGCAGGTAAGCGGTGAATATTTATTTAACTATTCTTTAGTTAATTTTAAAAAAATGCAATGTTTGCACTAATTAATATGAAAATGAAAGCACCGTTTCCCACTCATATTCAGATTGTGGCATGAGGAAAGTCTTTCTGAGAAGAGAAGAAACAAGCAGAACTCAGCAGGAAAAATGGATAATTTCCTCCCTGGAAGAACCCTTGTCACACTGTCGCTTACATGCGTCCTTCATCTGAGGAAAGGATCAGAGAGGGAAGAGTTTACACCTCTTTCTACGGTTCCCAGATGCACCGAATATTGACCAGATTTTGGGCATACATTGAGTACGTAGGCCACATCCTTGCCAAAATTGCCAAAGTTACGTAAATATTGGGGAAGCTATGTCTACTCCAAATTGCATATCTAGCATCGATCTAATATCGGACCGAGGCGACAACTCATGCCCACGTTCCACCTCAGAGTTTATGGAAATTGTGAAGTTCTCCTCCGGGTCACTAGAAGAACTTCTTGGTTTCACTTTCAGACAATTCTTAAGAGTGCCCTTCCCGTTTTCCCTCGAACCGAACAGCACCATGAGCGTTCAGTCCATCGCCTCATTTCGTGCCTTGTCTCAATATGAGCGTTAAAAGTAGCAGAAACTTTCTCATTTGTTACCCCCAAAAATTCGAGACAGATCCATGAAGCAGAGCAAATGAGTGAGCTTGAAAATTTTAAGTTCAATGCGGTACTATATTAGTACTAACTAGGACCTGTATGAGCACGTCTGTCCAAGAGGGAACCACCGGACGGCGTTGCTTATCCCGTCCTTTTTCTACGGAAAAAGTCTCAAAATAATAATTGAAGCTTTCGGCTCGACATCGATTTTAATCTGATTACCATAGAAGAAAGGTTGACATGATATGTCGCATAATGCATGCATGCAATTATGGAGCTTTTCACCTTGTCATCCAAAGCATAAGGGCTGAAGAACTCGAATGAGGGGATCGTTGCGGCGTCTCAAAAACCTAGTAGTCGCAAGGCAGCAGATAAGAAGGGGGGCTGAGTTGCCAGAAGTAAACTGGATGTGAGGATTGGGACTCTCGTCCACATTTGACGATGAAGACGGTTTTGTGGGTTTGGTGCTGCGTCGTCGTCTCGAACGCGCATCAAATTCAGCCTGTAAGGAAGTTGCTCGACTGACACTTTCAAGCTTCAGCCTGCGACGTCCGACGTTTCGGTGAAAACCGAAAACCTCGATATCATCTCTTTACCAACGAGGAAATTTTTGCCAGACCAGAAAATGTCGCATAATTAAGTCCAATCTAATATGGACCTTTTGCAGATATTCAATACGATATTCAATACGACATGGAATGACTTAATATTGGATGAGTCTGGGGTCTCTTCCGATCCTGTCCAATTCACGAAAACATCGGAAATACGCACCAGTTTTCCATTCTAGGAATTCCTGGGAGTTTCGGCTTAGACGGGGGATGCTTCAGATTTGAGGAAGAAATATGGAAATCCTTCTTCAGCCTCAGAGCGATACGATCGAAATCCCAAATTTTAAATTGAAATTGACTCCGACACGAAAAGTAATTTCGATTCATCTCGTTGCTCGCTTCTGGTTCGCTGGATCTTCATCGGCATCGCAGGTTTAATTGAAAGTTAATCATATCCACGTTGGAGCACATGCTCGACTGATCGTTCACTTTCTCGGCGCTCGCACAAATTCGGCCCACGAGGAGGAATTCCTCCGAATCTTCACCAGGGATCATGTGACCGTCACGACCTGAAGCTTGGAAGCGTCAATCGAGCGACTACTCTTTTTAATTATTTTCCTTTAATTTAATTAGTTTCACTTTTTAATTATTTTCCGTTTTAACCTCGATAATGATCACATTCTCTTTACCAACGAAGAAAGTTTTGCCAGAACAGAAAATGTCGCATAATTAAGTCCAATCTAATATGGACCTTTTGCGGATGTTCAATACGATCTTTTGGAAATTCCATCCGCGAACAAAAGGACCGCTCCCCAGTTCGGCAACGGTTCACGAATGTTCCTCTTCTCTTCTGACTTTCTCTGATGGACAATCCACGTCCCGCATTGTTTGCAGAGGACTCGGAAAATGAAGACTACGTCTCAGGTATTGTGTACCTTCCCTCTCCGTCGCACAAAAGAGTCACGTCGCGCGGGTCTAGGTAATGTTTCCTCCTTTCTGGGGTTTCAACACGTGGCCCGCCTCGCGATGGAGGCAGACCCGCGGCGCTAAGTGCCCCGCACCCACAAAATGAAGTCGGTCTTCTTCATCTATCTCTGCTGCATTCGCGCAACAAGCGCGAATCGAGAAGAAAGCGTCCAGCAGATTTTGAAACGACTCCTTCCAGCTTCAGCCTGCGACGTCCACGCCATCGGAGGCCCGGAGGATCTCGCCGTTTTGGATCGCATTCGCGCGATTTCGGACGAAACGAACAAGCCGTTCGGCCTTACGCTCTTCAAGTCCAATTTCACGAATTCTGAGGTGAAAGAGGCCATCAGACGGAAGACGTACAGGTGCACGAACGTGATCTCGATTCTACCGACGGATTGCGACCGCGATGAAACGGAAAAACGGACTCTGCAAATGCTCGTATCCTTGGCAATGTTCGACGCCGTTCAAAGCATGTTCATACTCGTTCCGGCATCTGAAGTCTACAGAATGAAGAAGATCTTTCGGAATCGAAGTGGAACATATATCGTGAATGACGAGTCGATAGCATTTCAAAACCCTTGTGGATCGACCTGGTCATCCGTTTCAATACAGGAATTTCAGGAACTACCCATTTCAGAGACGTTTTGCGCCCGGAAATCCTCGGAAGGAATGAAATTGACGGTATCATTTCTACGAGATTACTATCCATTCAGTGATTCTAAATTCACCGGAAGTGGTAAAACCAAGCACGTCGGAATCGAACACAGATTGGTCAGAGAGGCATCTGGTGCATTGAATTTCACTTTGACCTACGCAGCAGAGCAAGGCAGACAAGACTGGGGGGGATTCAGAGACGGGCCAAACGGCTCAGTTGCCTACGGAGTTTTCTGCGACGTCCTCTATGCAATTGCAGACATCGGAATCGGAGATTTTTACTACCAATTATGGTTTACTACGGTGGACCCAGTGTTCTACGGTAGTGAGTGCAGTTTGTACGCAGTGCCGAATGTGGATGTCCGACGATGGTGGGAATTCCTCTGCATTCTCTCCTTGAAATCCTGGGCTTCTATAGGAGTTTGCCTTCTGATGATATTTGCAGCGAATGCACTCGTGAATCCTCGGAACATAGGTAGTCTGGAAATCTTAGGGATTTTCACCGGCCAATCAATCATTCGTCCAGGGAGACGGCACTCGCAACGAATATTCATGACTTCTGTCTTGTTATCTGCTGTGGTCATCGCATTCAGCAACAATAGCAGCCATATGTCGAAGTTGACCGTCTCCGAGAGAGGAAGTCCGATTTCTACCTTCAAAGAGTTATTAGCATCTGATCTCCAGATTGTTGGATCAGGCTATCTGGATACTTTTCGTGGTGTCCTTGGAGTGCCAGAAGGCAAAATCTGGCGTTTAGCTGGAAATTCCTCTGATTCTATCCGAGCAGCCCTCCAGCTTGTGGCGGACGGGAAGGCTGCATACATACGGGATGAGACGGTACTTCGATATCATCATTTCCTTCATTTCCAGGATCCTTCCGGTGGATCGCCGATCCACATTGGAGATGAGTGTTTACTGTTTTTTCATATCGGAATTTTGGTACCGAAGCACTGGCGCTTTCGGGACGCTTTTCAGGACATCATCCATCGATTTCGACGAACGGGTCATATTGATAAGTGGTGGAAAGAACTGCTGGAACACGAGCGAAAGATGGCAAACAAGATCCTCGAAAATAATATGCCTCCAGATGCAGAGAGTGATGAGCGACAGTCCTCTACTCTGGCTGGAATGGCTTGGGCATTCGTTCCTCTACTCATCGGTTGGGTTTCGGGCACTTTGGTTTTTGTTCTTGAGCTACTGACGTCAAGAATGAGTAAATTCTGGTAGTAGAAATTTTTCCTGAAAGCTTCTGAAATTTGAATTCAGTTATAACCTTAGTCGAAATATCAACATGATAATATTTTAATTACCCCGTAATTGTACTTCAATTATTGTTAGTTCATAATTTTTGCTAGTGAACAAGGGTTTTCCTTAAAAATCCACTTTTTAATTATTTTCCAAAGCGCACACTGCACTGAATCCATTGGTAAAACAATTCTTACCATATCTCCTATCACCTGAGGCATGCAATTTCTTATAAAACATAATTTCTATATTAAAGGTCTTCACCTGCAGTATATAAAGATCTCCTTTCTCGAGGCCAATGAAGATGATGATGGATATTGACAACCTGATGATGCGACACACAGGGTTTCGTGCACGACGATATTTCCGTGTTAGAAAAAAGATGGATGCACCACTACATTGTCATTTTTCTCATTTAAAAACCAATCGATATCACACGATTCGCCAACTTCAAAATATCACATATTCATCTCATGATGTATTGCGCAATTGAAAAAAGTATATTTAAGAGGTCAGCACTGGTTTGCGTCAATGTACTTGGATTCCTTTAAATATGTGGTAATTGCAATTAATAACTTTAGAAAATAGGAAGGGATTGTCTCCCATTTGTATGCATATTACGGCATAAGGAAAGCCCTTTCAACGAGAGAAAAAGAAAATGCGGAGTGCATCTCTCAGTTTCGACGAAAGGAAAGATACAGAGCAGAGAAAAGGTAGGTGACTCTCTTGCTCGGAGAAGCCTTTTTTACGCATTCTCCATTGAGGAGTCCTTTATCTGAGGAAAGGATTGAAGGGGATCTAAAAGGCCGTGAATTTTTTGCATGTCTTTGTACGGTCCTCAAGAGCACCAGATATCGGTATACATTTTGGGCTAACATTGGGTCGACATCGTGGCCGAAACAGCTAACATTGACTAAATACTACCTCTGCGATATTGCGTTTCCATCATCGATCCAATATCATTTCATGCGATGATTCTATGTGCCCACGTTGCCCTTACGCGTGAAATCCTCCTATTGTACATTACCTCGCTTTATGTCTCGTCTGGTCTCATTAGAGGATTTAATTAAAGTGGAACTTTCACATTGATTTATTCCCATATTTCCAAGGAGATTCATTCTGCCGAGGCCATGCGAACGCTTTTCTTTCCGCAACGTGTGGCAAGAGATTGAATATCGGTACGATGTGGTTCGAGTTACTCGTGGCGCTCACATTGAACTTGATTAATGACTTTGTGTACGTCAATAAATATGGTTAAAATTGTTCTTTCGGTTGATATGTGTTTCATGAGTGTAGCTTGAAGTAACGCTAAATAATAAAATATCAAAATCGGAAAAATCATTTACGGACACCCTGCACAGTATATGAACGAGACCGACTTCATTTTGCGGATGCGAGGCGCTTGACGTCGTGGGTCTGCCTCATTCGCTTCACGTCCCAAGGAACTCGAGATGTTTTCTTCGAGTCGGTTTCCCTTGGGAAATGCGGATGCACGAGGTGGAGGAAACACTGTCTAGAACCACTTGATGAGACTAATCGATTGATGGGATTTTGTGTGTGACGATGAGCGATGATACACAATACCTCAGACGTAGCTTTCATTTTCTGAGTCCTCTGCAAACTTGCTAGCCCGCCATCAAAAGAGGAAAATCAACACACGGGACGGAGAACGTCCATCAGAGTCGGCGAGAAGCGTCCAGCATGGAGAACGTTCACGAACTGTTACCGAATCGGGAAGAGGTCTTTTAGTTCACAGTTGGAATTTCCAAATATCATGTTCAATATCATATTGGGAACTGCCTCGAGAGGCTCTATAATTGCGAGGCGTCAAGGAGAAAAGATCCACAAGAGCTTGGACTCATTATGTGACTTTTTTTTTAAACTTTCTTCGTTGCCAATGAGAAGAAAATCATTATCGAGGCGAAAAGGTCACTTTGTCAATAGTGACTTGGTTCATGGTTATATTTTGCATTTTGCAAAGGCTAACCAATGTTTTCCCTGCAGTATCCCATTGTTCCCGCAAGGACAGAAGTACTGACCAAGTACTTCTCATGTACTTACGGAGTACTTACTTGAAAACTGAATTCCTCGAATGGAGACACTCGTCTTCATTGATTTTAGGATTAAGCAGACCTGATGCGACGAACCAAGTTATTCTTCATGACGTTTCGCATTTGAGGCAATGGCAATGGAAAGAATGGAATTGGGATCTTGATCGCATTACTGTGATGCTGAAGACGGATTTGCCGACCCAAGTAGCAATTTTGACCCAAAATAAATCCATTGGACATCCAATGCATGTCCCCCTCGGACATCCAATGCATGTCCCCCTCGGACATCCAATGCATGTCCCCCTCGGACATCAGCTGGATGACTAAATGTCTCGTCCAAGGATAATCCTTGGAGATTTCCATTGGATGGCCTTTCGGATGTCCGTCTCTTAAGATCCATTGGAGATTCCCTTTGGGGAAGCTCTTGGATGGTCATTGAGGGGTGCAGCGATAGTAACCCCCAGATATCAATGGACAAAAATCTGCATGCTCATGAATATTCATGGCGTGGGAATGAGCATTTCTTGCATATTGACGATCTCGCCGTCTCGCTTTCCTTGGAGGAATTAGGAGAGAAGCGTTGGGATGGAATGTGAAGTATCATTGAAATGATACTCTCGGCTTCTCGTTCTCATCCGAGAGCGCATCTACCCATCACCAAATTCGATGCAGATTGCATTCGAAAAGAACAGACTTGCTTGACAAGGGGAACCACACTCTCACCATGCTATGTGCAAGAATTGCTAGGAGTCTCCTTGAGCTATATTACGTCTCTCAACAAATGAATTAATTAGAATGACTTCAATCCTTAGGCTTGTACGGGGGAAATTATCGAGTAGAGGATGAAAGCTTGCGCAGAACAATTCGTTAGCATTTTGGGAATTGGGAGACATACAGGGGCAGGACGAGCGCGACCTCGCTTATATTATGGGAAGATTATATTTCTTGAATGAACTCCTAGATGTCAGGTCAGATGGAAGGCCTCAACGGAGCGGGGATTCCATCCAAGGACATCCAATGGAAGACCATAAGAAATTGTCCTTGGAAGTTCCTTTGCTTGACGTCCAATGGAAGCCCGAAGAAGGACTGACACATCGTTTCGTTCGTATTGTCGAAATCTAAAGGAAATCATGCACTGGTCCAATTATACTGTCACGCTATCTATATATTGATTGAAGTTATTTGGTTGCGACCTAAGATGGGAGATTAGAAGAAGAAAAAATAAGAAAATAAATCCCACGATCGGATCCTCGTTTCCATGAAACCTTCATTCAATAAGATGGAACCAATTGAGTGTTCGATGTAGGGAAATTCTGCTCGAATAAAGCTCGGAAGCCCCTTAGAATATATCCATCCATGGCGTTGGCATCCTATGTACATCCAACAGGCGATGGCTTACATCCATCTCTGGACAACTGGACTGTCCATGGACGATTTTTTTGGATCACCCATGGCTACTTGGGGATCACGAAAACGTTTCTGCTCTTCCCTTGCGTTACAGAGCCTCAATTCTGAGGAATATGGGTCTGAAAATAACCTTCGGATTTAAAAAAAAAAGGATTTCTGGAAAATGAGCCTGCCCTTTCCAAAAAAAAAGAAAAGTACGCATTTGCGAACTGTGAGATGCGAAACGCACAACGCCTGGAGAACTTTCCTTTTCCACTCTTAAGTATTGATATATTGTGGGTGCATTGACAGTGAATCATCGCATTGGTCCGATATTGGATCGATGAAGCAGTGTGAAAGCAATTTTTCAAAGCTTTTCCCTTTCTTCAACCCCCAACCGCAACCTCAACCTCAACTACGACCCTTTCCCCCCCTCTCTGTGGAACTCACTAACGTTAGGTTTAGGCCTAACCGACTGACTTTCTTCGGGTCAGGCCTAGGCCTAGGCATACTTTTTTCTTTCCAAAGAAACTCCATCCTCGACTTACCGGGCTAATTAGGCCTATAAGGATTAATCCTTGGTCTTCGAGACATCTCGTCTAGAGCGTGTGATGTTAGGCCAATCGCAGGCCCATTCAGTCTCTCATGGCCCTTTTAAGAGAGAACGTGGGTAACGTGAGACCGATTTGAGGCCTGTTTCCAGTTTCATGGATCATTTCCGTGCAGAGGAGAACCGTTAGGCCTATCTGCAGCGCCTCGAACCGTCTCGACCAGTTCTGAGGAGGGAATGCCTCCAGGGAGCATGAAATCCATGGCGCTTGTCTTCCTGTTCATTCAGGGATGTCCGGATGAGATGTCTCCATATCCAACCACATTCGTCAATCACTGCGAACCACAGCTTCATTCTCAGCTCGACTCGTGAACTCAGCACAAAAACGTCTCATACATTAAAAACACTGATGATCCGAACGCCGATACGAAGGTTGAAGTGGGTCAAAAAATCTGCATAATTTCGGCACGATATCCGGCAGCACTGGGGGACGGAACCGGAGCAGACACTCAACGCCTGATTGAGCAACAGCTAAATTTATTTCTTATGGCGAAATGGTGTATCGCGAACAACAAAAAAGGGCACTTTTCGTCATCAACAAGTAATATCTTTCTAATGGTTGGCCTCATTCCTCCGCAAACCACCAAGTTGACCAGAGGACGAAATTCACATCTTCCAAAAGCGCGATTGAGTGTTCTCCACAACCCCAGGGAGATGGAGATTCAAATTTCCTGGAACTATTCTGTGTTGAGAGATGAAGAGACATGCCTAATATCCTTCCTATTGATCCTCTAAAAGAGGAATTCGAGGTTGAATTTTGCAACGGGAGCTTGTTGAAAGAAAGGTAGTAGGGTCTACAGCTCAGTATTACGGAGACGTTGCTTCGCCAACGTTGGGTACCTTGAGAATGATGGTGCAGTACATGCACCTGATTTTGGCACTGAATTGCGCCAACATCGGGTGCTCCTGGGGGCCGCATAAAGAAGTGGAACAAATTCAAGGCCTTGTCGATCGTCTCAAATCGATATCTCACATAAAATGAATCGGTGACAAGGGCTGCCCTAGTAAGAAAGTCATTTTCCAATCTCAACTCGGAAATGCGTTTTTGTATGCCGGAGTGACCGAACGAATAAAAAACAAATCCACCAAGAATCATGCCTTTTCAATGAGTTTTCCAATGATAATATTCACGACGTTTTAGTTCATTGCCTCTTTATTCTGAGATGGGAAAATCGTTGTGCATCACACGGTCTCCATTGCATCACCGGCTCATCGCCAGAAATTCCACTTCATTCACCTTCAAAGAGACGATCCTTCCATGCTTAAGGAAAAGAAATAATGTTGCAACCAATTGAACGTGCCTTCGTAGAGAGGATAAATGAAATGAAGTTACAAATGCAGTTCTGTGTGCACCCTTAAGAGGTAATTCGAAGTTAATATAAAAAAAAACAGATTCACCATTGAAAATGATGTGCCAAAGTACAATAAATAAACAATTATGAACATGAAATGAACGACAATCACGAAATCCATCTGATATACAGGGTGACCAGAAAGTCCTGTCCACTTTTGGCCTATATTTTTAACTATATAAATACAAAAGCCCTAGCAATCTTTTCATGCAGTTTTGCTCCCCAACATTATTGTCTATGTGTGTGAAAAGTGTCATTTCTATAGCGTCACTCTTTTGTATTTTTTGATGGACGTCGATGACTTCCCGCGCCGTCTGAAGGCGTGTAGAGACGCAAAGGGTGGTCATTTTGAATCTGGGTAATTTTGTTGTGTTGCTAAGACTATTGTGCTCCTTCACTTGCTGACTTGTAGTTCAGGTTTAAGTATTAAAAGAGCTGCTGTAAAAATGCTGATGGACAGGACTTTCTGGTCACCCTGTACAAATTGAACTATGGTTTTCAATTAATTTTAATCTCATATCCTTTTAGCCAAAACGTCTACTAACAGAATCTACTCAATCTTGACGTAAGTTGTTCGAGAACAAAAACCAAAGCGCCCAACACCCAACCGATAAGTAGAGGAACGAATGCCCAAGCCATTCCAGCCAGAGTAGAGGACTGTCGCTCATCACTCTCTGCATCTGGAGGCATATTATTTTCGAGGGTCTTGTTTGCCATCTTTCGCTCGTGTTCCAGCAGTTCTTTCCACCACTTATCAATATGACCCGTTCGTCGAAATCGATGGATGATGTCCTGAAAAGCGTCCCGAAAGCGCCAGTGCTTCGGTACCAAAATTCCGACATGAAAAAACAGTAAACACTCATCTCCAATGTGGATCGGCGATCCACCGGAAGGATCCTGGAAATGAAGGAAATGATGATATCGAAGTACCGTCTCATCCCGTATGTATGCAGACTTCCCGTCTGCCACAAGCAGGAGTGCGTCTCGGACAGAATCGGAGGAATTCCCAGTTAAACGCAGGATTTTGGTTTTCCGCACTCCAAGTACACCACGAAAAGCCTCAAAATAATCAGATCCAACAATCTGGAGCTTAGAAGCCAATAACCCTTTGAAGTCAGTAATCGGACTTCCTTTTTCTGAAACGGTCACTTTCGACAGATGGCTGCTATTGAAATTGAATGCGATGACCATGGCGTACAAAAAGAGGGAGGCCATGAATATTCTTTGCGAATGACGTCTCCCTGGATGTTTAATAGATTGGCCCAAAAGAACACCTAGTATTTGTGTAGAGCCGACATTCTTAGGACTCAATACAACATTTGCCGCTAATATTACTACAGAACAAACTCCAAGAGAAACCCAAGTTATCACTGGGAAGATGTTGAGGACTTGACGCCAACGTGGGATATCTGTTTTCGGCACTGCATATAAGCTGCATTCACTACCGTACAACAATGCATCCATCGCTTGAGTAAATGACTGGTAATAAAAATCTCCGATTCCCAAGTCTGCTGTTCCATAGAGAACGTCACCAATTACTCCTTGGGGCAAAGAGCCATTTGTACCACTTGAAAATCCACCCCTGTCTATTCTTCCTTGCTTGGCAACGTATGTCAAAGTGAAGTTTAATGCTTGAGATGCCTCTAGGATCAGCCGATGTTCGATTCCGATGTGCTCGATTTCATCACTTCCGTTATATTTGGAAGCGCAGAATGGAAAGTAATCGCGAAGAGATGATACAGTGACGTCCCTTCTTCCTTCATACTTCAACAAGCAAGACATTTCTGAAATAGGAATCGTCCCAATTTCATTCACTTGGACAGATGACCATTCTGATCCACAAGGATTTTGAAGTATCATCGACTCCTCAGTTACTATATATGTTCCACTTCGACGCCGGAAGTACTTCTTCATTCTGTCGATTACACGAGTAGGGATGAACAGGAGAATGTTTTCAATGATGTCGAACTTGGCGATGGACACGAGCATGTGTACAATATGTTTCTCCAGTTCCTCTTGGTCATACCCAGTCGGGAGGATGGCGATCACGAACGTGCACTTGTACGTCTTCCAACTGATCATTCCTGTAACGTTTTGGATGGCGAGACTCGGCTGCTTGAGCTTGAAGAGCGAGAGACCGAACACTTTGTTCGCTTTATTGGCGCTTGCACGAACTTGATCCACAATTAAGAAATCTGAATCTTCGACAGCGATCACGTGAACATCACAGTTTGAAACGTGAAAGTGTCTATCGAGCAACTTCCGGACAGGATGAATTTGATGCGCGTTCGAGACGACGACGCAGCACCAAACCCACAAAACTGTCTTCATCGTCAAATGTGGATGAGAGTTCCAACCCTCACGTCAAGTTTACTTCTTTTAACTTGCACGCTTCCTCTCCTATCTGGCTGCCTTGCGTCTAGTGAGTTCTTTAGAGGCCGCTGCTATGTCTATATTCGAGTGCACAGCCATTATTTTTTGAATGACAAGGAGATAAAATCCATTAATGCATACACTCATTATGCGACATTTTCTTATCTTGCTAGCTTTTCTTCTCTGGTAATGAGAACGAAATCGATATCGAACCGAAAACTTCAATTATTTTTTTAAGGCTTCATCCATGGTGACTATTTGCATTTAATCAAAGGATAATGATCGGTTTAGCAACGCTATGCGATGCTTCTGTCACTGGAAGTAGTACTTATTGAGCACTTGATAAGTGCTAATATACCCAAACAGCATGTTTATGTTAATTTTACGTAAAACGAATGTACATTTTTTGTCCATTTTATATCATTTTTACGCAAACCGTTGTCAAGAAAATGTCAACATGCTTGCAGAAATGTCACCTCTGTGATACGTAAACGGTGATATAAAATTAACGTAAATTTTACGTAAAATTGACATTCCTGTTTGCATCCCAAACAGCATGTTTCCATTCATTTTACACAAAATTGATGTTGACTTCCCCCTAACATTCATGCATATTTAACGAGCCAATCAGTACCATTGAAGAGAATTAGTTATACTGAATCTTCCATTCCTTTTCGTTCTTCAGAACTCTAGGGTGTTTGGACGAGTACACGAGTACTCATCCTCACCAGCACTCAATAGTATCAAAGTGACCTACTTCTTCCTCCTCCCGTGCTGGAACCGCGGAAGGAGGAGTAGATGTTCAAAGGAGCTCTCTTCCTTTTTGGGTAGAGAATACGTAGTACTTGTGGGGCTGGAATTCTACTCTTCCCTAATCCCGTGCACTGCTGAAATAAAAAGCTTAACTTCAGCATTTAATGATTCCCTGAATCATATATTATGAAAAATATATAATAATTTCATGTTTTCCATATATATATTCATGGATTGCATAATAAAAAGTAGAAGGATGGTAAGAAAACCTGATACTATATCAGGAAAACCAGTACTTGATAGTAATTGTAGGATGCAGGGAACAAGGGTTCCATCTAGTGAGGAATCTTGGTACTGCAACAGCAGGATGGTCAGCTAATGTTTCATATGGATGGTGTGGCGTTAATTTTGCATGAACTTGATATCATGTACTTCACGTCAAATGGAGTGACGTCTAGTTTACGTAAAATACACGTACACTTTGGTGACATAAATATTGGAACGTAAATTTTGCGTAAACATGATGTCATTTTCGTGGCAATCGCAAGAAATTTACATTGTTTGCAAAGAATTGATATCTTGTTTACGTAAACATGCTGCTTGGGTAGTAACTCATTGAACAGTGAATTCTTGAAGTTTGCTAATGGCCTCTTCTCCGTGAATCCGTATATTGGAATAATAAATTAGAAAGCTTCCACTTTTATTGATTCCTAAAATGAGACTCCTCATTGTGAGGTTCGATTCCAGGGGAAAGGGGAAGGGCGCTTTTGCGAATTGTGGGATAGTGAAACAAAGGCCACCGTCTATTGACCTGGAAGGAGAACTTCGCCATTTCCCTTAAATATCTTAGTGCAACGTGATCACGTTGAATTATCGCATCGGTCCTATATACTACAGTAGATCGATGATGGAAACGCAATATTGCGGAGACATGGCTCCTCCAATATTTAGCCAATGTTGACTTCATTGGCCATAATGTAGCCTACGTACCCAAGATTAGAACAAAAACTGGACCATCATTCGGTGCTACTGGGGATCGTACAGAGAAGTGCAAAATGTTCACGGCCTTGTAGATACTCTCGGATCGTTTCCTCAGATAAAGGATTCCTCTAGGTCAGGGGTGGCGAACCTTTTGGCCAAACTGGGCCGCATTGTCCCTCAAGGGACCTCCCGCGGGTCGTAATACCTAATTTTTAAATATGAAATATTAATGAATTACCCTTCGGGATTCCTTCCTTCCTAGAAGTCTTTTTGGGAAATTAGCATTTAAATTCATGCGTTAGTTTCTTAAGATCTTTCCTAAATTACAGCTATAGTGGCACGACAAAGAAGGCAGTGAGGTTTTGGATTGGGCACATCGGACAATATAAAGAGATAGTCTTCCTCCCAGCTCTCCCTGAATTCGCGATGTTCGCCGCGACATTTCGATTTATTGCGAAGCTGGCAATCCCTGTCACTGGCACCGCACAGCAGAGGAAATCAAGACACTTTAACAAAGAAGCTAACTTGGGAACTAGCTGACTGGCTGTCCTTTCCAAAGTGAACTGTCAGTGGAACAAACGAGTTCACATAACTGCCGAGGGTGTGAGGGAAGAAGCAGAAAATGTGAATTATAATAATAATATTTCGGGAAGAAATTTCCGGGAAGTACCGCGGGCCGCAGGTCGGCACCCCTGCTCTAAGCGAATGTGCGACATGGGTTCTCGTAGCTAGAAAGTCATGTACCTTTTCTCTGCTCTGTATCTTTCCTTCAATAGGAACAGAAAGCTGCGCTCCGCATGACTGGAAGAGCCACTGCCGGGGCACCAAAACTTCATCGGGAAAAAATAGCTGGCATTCATCTCCCGCGTGGATCGGCGATGCACCAGATGGATCCTAGAAATGGAGAAAATGATGACATCGAAGTACCGTCTCATCACGTATATATGCAGCCTTCCGTTCTGCCAGAAGCTAGAAGGCGTCTGAGACAAAATTAGAGGAATTCCCTGCCAAAGACAGAATCATTTCTTTGGACACCCCGAAAAACCTCCAGAAAGCCTGATTCTCTGGAGCTTAAAAATCAATAATTCTTTGGAAGGTAGAAATCAGGACATCCTCTCTCGTAAATGGTCACCTTCGACAGATGACTGCCACTGAAGTCGACTATGGAGTATAAAAAGAGAGAGGTCAAGAATATTCTTTGCGAATGACGTCTCACTGGATGGCTAATAGATTGACCCAGGAGGACGTCCAGGATTTGGATCGAGCCACTGCTTTTGGGTCTCAAGACAGATTTCGCCGCATATATTACCGAGGGTTAAACTCCAAGAGATACCCAAGTTTTCACCGGTAAGATGTTTAGGACTTGTTGACTGTGTCTGTATTCGGCACGGCAAATAAGCTGTACTCGCTTGTTTGGTTCTTAATTTCTGGTCGGTGGTTTTCCTGAAAAATTCACAGTTTAACTGTTTTCCAAAGCGCACCCTGCACTGAATCCATTGGTGAAACAATTCTTCCCGTATCTCCTCTTTTCTGGTGCATGCACATTCTTATAGGCAGACTGGAAAGAAAAAGTTCCGAGTTGCAGCAAGCAAACTTTCTGAAGTGTTAGGCTGGGACTTCTTCCGTAGATGGCGATGAAGTCCTTTTGCCCCTTGCTTTCGTCTTGCCCCTTATGGTATTTGAGTTCCCCCCCCCCCGGCCGCTTCGTCACCTGTTCATCGCATGGTCCACGCTGAATTAATGTTGAGTTCATGCGGAGTCGCTGAGTTGCGCCCGAATGTGCCAAAAGAGTCTATCTCGCGTGGACGCGCCTACTTTCACATTTTGTTCCTTTTGTTTGTTTTTTTTTTTCTGCCGGTGATTCCACCACATTACGGTTAAAGGGCACAAGAAAAACGGCCACGACATGAATCCCTCAGCTAAAGGGAATATCTTCCATCGAGGACTGGATCGAGCATGCTTCGATCTGATCGAGCGACAGGACATGGAATGAATCAATATTGGATGAGTTTGGGGTCTCATCCGACCCTGTCCGATTCAGAAAAACTCCAGAAATAAGCCCCCTGTTTTCCATTATTGGAATTATTGGGAGTTTCGGCTTAGAATGGAGATGCTTCAGATTCGAAGCATTCTCAGACATCAAGGGAAGGTCCAGAATGCAGACGAACGGAAAAGATCTGAAAATCCGTCTTCAGCCTCAGAACGATGCGATCGGAACCCCAATTTTTTTAATTGAAATTTTCCCTGACACGAAAAGTATTTTCGGATAATCTGATTGCTCGCTTCTGTTCCGCTTGGATCTTCATCGTCATCGAAGGTTTCATCGAAAGTTCATCATATCCACTTTGGAGCACGTGCACGACAAGTTTCTCCATTCCTGTCTGCCTCATTTCTCGACTGATCATTCCTTCGTTCACTTTTCTCGGCGCTCGCACGAATTCGGTCCACGAGGAGGAATTCCTCCGAATCTTCGCCAGGGATCATGTGACCATCACGATCTGAAGTGATGGAAGCGTCTGTCGAGCAACTTCCGGACCGGCTGAATTTTGATTCGAGACGACGACGCAGCACCAAACCCACAAAGTCGACTTCATCAGTCGAGTTTATCAGCCCCTTAATTCTCCAGCGACGAGGAGATGAACTCCATTATTGCATGCACTCATTATGCGACATTTTCTTATCTTGCAAGCCTTTCTTCTCTGGTAATGAGGATAAAATCCATATCGAGCCAAAAACTTCAATTATTCAATTAAGGCTGACATGGTGACAATTTGCGTCCCTGCAAAGGATTAATGGATTAGCAACGTCATCCGGTGGTTCTCTCTTGGGCAGTATTACTCCTTCAGCACTTGATAAGTACTAGTATAGTACCTTATTGAACTTTAAATTCCTCTAGTTTGCTTATGGCCATGAATCAGTCTGGAAATATTTGAATAATAAATGATAGAGTTTCCAATTTTATTGATTTCTATAATGAGACTAAGCGAGAAAGAAGTGATGTACTCAACGATCTAAGTAATATTCGATTCCAGAAAAAAAAGGGAAGCGCACTTTTAAGATTGTGGGAAAGTGAAACCCAGAATCTAATGACCCGGAGGAGAACTTCACCTTTTCCCTAAAATTCGTAAATGCAACGCGGACACACTGAATAATCACCTCGGTCCGGTGGTAGGTCGATGACAGAAACGCAATATTGTGCAGACTTGGCTTCGCCAATATTTTGCTAACATTGGCTTTACTGGCCGAAATGAATCCACGGTACCGAGGGTTTGCACAAGTTTAGTGTTAGATTAGTTAGGTTAGGTCGGTGCTGGGGACCGTACAAAGAAGTACAAAATCTTCACAGCCTTGTAGATTCTCTCTCTGATCGTCTCCTTGGATTAAGGATTCCTTCAAGTGAATGGGTGACAAGCGTTCACTTGGAAAGGAAGTCATGCATCTTTCCTCTGCTCTGTGTCTTTCTTTCAATAGAAACAGACAGCTGCGCTCCACATGTTTTTGCTCTTAGTACAAAAGGTTTCCTCATGCCACAGTATGAAAACGACTGGGGAACGGTCCCTTCTTTGAAGAAGTTAATTCCAGCAATCGCATTTTTAAATTAATCCAAGCATATTAAAGTAAGTCAGTGTTAACCTATTCGAAACAATGTTTAATCAAGCCGCGACAAATAATAGATAAGTGATATCTTGAAAAAGGTGAATTTCCAATACGTTTTCCAATGCGAATTTTCGCAACTTAGCGGTGCATCCTTCTTTTTTCTAATATGGAAAAGTCCTTGTTTCTGACACATTGTCTATCCCAACCGGAATGCCAATCGGAAATAGGAAATCGTCTTTATTACTCTGAGAAAATACGATCTTTCATTGCTGGAGATGATGTTTTCCAGTACAGAAATAATGCCCCACAAGAATGCCCTAGGGGATGATAGAGGGAAATAATTAATTTCTGAATGAAGCCAATTCAGTGTGCATGTTTGGGAAATAATTAAACCCTGTAAATTTGCAAGAAAATAGGAATTCCCAATTAAAAGTGATTTGCCAAACAATGATTGAAACACAATTACGAAATTAATCGAAAAAAATATAAATTGAACATGAATTTATTATTGAATTCCACATTCACATTCTCTCAATAAAAATTATACTACCAGAATCTACTCAGACGTGATATCATTGATATCACATTGACATGATATCAGCTCCAAAACGAAAACCAGAGTGCCAAACACCCAACCAATAAGTAGAGGCACGAATGCCCAAGCCATTCCAGCAAGAGAAGACGACTGTCGCTCATCTCCCTCTGCTTCTGAAGAAACCTTTTCGAGGGTCTTGTTTGCCATCTTTCGATCGTGTTCCAATTGTTCCTTCCACCACTTATCAATGTGTCCCGTTCGTCGAAATCGATGGATAAGGTCCTGAAAAGTATCCCGAAAGCGCCAGTGCTTGGGCACCAAAATTCCAACGTGAAAAGAGAGCAGACATTCTTCTCCCACGTGGATCGGCGATCCACCAGAAGGATCTTGAAAATGAAGGAAATGATGATATCGAAGTACCGTCTCATCCCGTATATATGCAGCCGTCCCTTCCGCCACGAGTTGGAGAGCGTCTCGAACGGGATTAGAGGAATTCCCAGTTAAACGCAAGATTTTGGTTTTCGGCACTCCAAGTACAACACGAAAAGCCTCCAGATAGCCCGATTCAACTATCTGGAACTTAGAAGCCAATAACCCTTTGAAGTCAGAAATCGGACTTCCCCTCTCTGAAACGGTCACTTTCGACAGATGACTGCTATTGAAGTTGAATGCGACGACCATGGCGTACAAAAAGAGGGAAGCCATGAAATTCGTTGTGAATGACGTCTCCCTAGATGAGTAATAGATTGTCCCAAAAGAACAACAAGTATTTGTGTTAAGCCGACATTCTTAGGGCTCAACACAACATTCGCGCTAATATTACTACAGAACAAACTCCAAGAGAAACCCAAGTTATCACTGGGAAGATGGTGAGAAATTGACGCCAACGTGGGATGTCTGTTTTCGGCCCTGCGTATAAGCTGCACTCACTACCATATAACACCGCATCCATTGCTTGAATAAATGAATGGTAGTAAAAATCTCCGATTCCAATGTCTGCTGTTCCATAGAGAACGTCTCCAATGTCTCGTAGGCCAAAGAGGCAATTGGGCAACCAGAAAATCCACCCCTATCTAGTCTTCCTTGCTTGGCTATATATGATAATGTAAAATTTAATGCCCTAGATGCCTCTTGGATCAGTCGATGTTCGATTACGATGTGCTCGATACTACCACTTTCGTTATATTTAGAAGCACAGAATGGAAAGTAATCGCCAAGAGATGATACTGTCAATTCTATCTGTTCCGGGGACTTCAGTGGGCAAGATATCTCTGAATTGGGAAATGTCCTAATTTCATTCACTTGGACAGTGGACCATTCTGATCCACAAGAATTCCGAAATGTCATTGACTCGTTAGTGACTAAATATATTTCACTCCGATGCCGAAAGAATTTCTTCATTCTGTCAGTTTCTGATTTCGGGATGATCAGGAGAATTGTGAGTTGGTCACTCTCTCCACTCTTGGAATGTTTTTGTGTTAACGTATGATTGTAGCCCCTGGGGGAGTGACCTCTGTGCAGCCCAGCCGTGGTTCACAATCCCCCAGTGGGCCTGGATTTCCTGGCCATATTTGGCAGTTCTTTTTTGAGTGAATGTTTGTTGCCGGTTATATGTCTTTGTGTCCTGCTAGGGTTGGCAACACTGTGGAGGTGGAAGGTCTGAGGACAGACGCGCAAAATACGCCATTCCTTGCCACTTCCTTCCGGCATGTGCCCCACCTCACAGTGTCTCTCACTATATTGTCGTTGACTGTAACCCAAGAGAGCAGTGTGTTGAGTCTTAGTGTGCTGGTGTACTTGTGTAGGTCTTATATGTATGTAGGCCTAGGCCTAAGCTGGTAATGTGGGTTTTGCCCACATATCCAACCTTCCGCCTAGCAGTGACCCTTTGTTAGACGGTCGGTTGGAAAACATTTTTTCCGAACTTTGAAGGATTGCTCTGACCGGTTTGTCTTCCCCGGCTTGTCCTCACCGGGTTCATCTTCACCGGCTTGTATTCACCGGTTTGTCTTCCCCGGCTTGTTTGCACCGGCCTGTACTCACCGGTTTGTCTTCACCTGATGGTGATGTATGAATAAATGTGTGTTTGTAGTGTGTGTGAGAATCCACTTGTTTTGTTGGAACACTGCTTGTCTCGGGCACAGAACCCATAAGCCCGCTACCTTTAACTTCATCAAACATTTAAGTCCTAAACGAAACCCGTGACAGAATGTTTCCGATCATGTTGAACTTGGCGATGGACACAAGCATGTGCACGATACGTTTTTCTAGTTCCTCCTGTTCACACCAGGTCGGAAGGACGGCGATCACGAACGTGCACTTGTATGTTTTCCAACTAATAATATCCGTGATGTTTTCATAGGTGAGATTAGACTGCTTGGGCTTGAAGAGCGAGACACCTAACACTCTGTTCGCTTCCTCGGCACTAGCGCGAATTTTATTTAGAAGAAGAGATTCCTCCTGATCTTCGCCAGCGATCATGTGAACATCACAGTCTGAAACTTGAAAGTGTCTATCGAGCAACTTCCGAACCGAATGAATTCGATGCGCGTTCGAGACGACGACGCAGCACCAAACCCACAAAACAGCCTTCATCTTCAAATGTAGATGATAGTCCCATCCTTCACATCAAGTTTGCTTCTGGCAACTCGGCACGCTTCCTTTCCCATCTGGCTGTCTTACGACA
This sequence comes from Darwinula stevensoni, assembly GCA_905338385.1. NCBI lineage: Eukaryota > Metazoa > Arthropoda > Ostracoda > Podocopida > Darwinulidae > Darwinula > Darwinula stevensoni. The sequence goes on from CAJPEV010000531.1 coordinate 105,628, forward strand.
AGTAAGTTCTTGAGAGGCCGCAGGTATGCCCATATCTGAGTTTGTCGGCCCTTATTTTTGGAATGACGAGGAGATAAGCTCCATTATTAGATGCACTCATTAGGTGACATTTCTTATCTTGCAAACCTTTCTTCTCTTGTAATGAGAATAAAATCGATATCGAACCGAAAACTTCTATTATTTTTGAAGGTTTTGTTACTTGGCGCCAATGGCGTTTCCGCAGAGGATATTGACTGGATTTGTAACGAAGTAAGGTGGTTCTCTCTCTTGCAGGAGTACTCATTGAGTTCTTGATAAGTACTAATATTCGTTGGCTTGCACTAGTGCGTGTAACATCCATGTCCGCCAAGAGCGGGCTAAGAGTGGAAGACCTTTCCTTTTTTTCCGGACATCTGGAGTATAGCATACCAAATTGTCAACCAGGGCCAATGACCTCCACAATATCCGGATTTTGACACTTTAAAATTTTTTTTTTGAGGCTGCTTAGAAGGCATTATTTACAAAGTCAAGCTGACAGATCTGAACAACTTGAAGAGAATATCGCTCATGCCATGTGCCAGAAAAGTTATGGAATTCTCATGGATGTTGCCGACAATGCAATTGCCAGCGCTCAGAAATGTCTGAAAATTGGCGGTCGACACATGAGCCAATTTGTCTAGTAAATTCCTAATTTTATGATTTTGAATTTCGCCCAATTTTTCACTTGATACCGTGGCAACTATAATAAGATCGAATGGCAAATATGATCGAATTGTAGTCTGAATTTATTTCCCATTCAGATGAATAAAAACAATTTAAACACCATATCTAGGAAATTATTTCTCACCCACGGCAAAGTGGAAAGAGGAAAGATCTGACACTATTTCGAGGTCGGTACTTGATCAGTCTACAAAAACTTTAAAAAAATGGCTACTTCAGGATCTATAATAAAAAAGTTCACCATAGGCCTTCATGGACAGCCTGTATTTTTCCAATGCGCAATAATTAATGAGAGTAATTAGAGATGTTTTGAAGATGTATAATGTATTTTGAATTAGTTTGCCAATGAGAATTACCACGATGTGGCAGTAAAACATTCTTTATTCTAAGATCGCCGTGCATGACATTTGCCGCTTCACTGGGTGCTCAATCGGAATTAATCTTCATTGGCCTTGGAAGAAACGATATTCAATTGCTGGAGATGATGTTCCTTTAAATGAAATCGAGTTCGACAAGAATATACTGTACAACCCCTGAGATGGATAGAGAGAATTCATTATTCAAGGAATGCAGTGGAATGTACTATTTACGGAAGTAATTCAACATCTGAATTTAAAAAGGAAACATTTGTTCACAATCAAAACATTATGAGCAAAACAATAATTGGAGGACAATTAAGTGATGAATCGAAATCATCCAAATAAACTCTGGGTTTTGACTAAATTCCAATTTCTCATACTTTCAACCAAAAATCCACTACCAAAATCTACTCAGAAGTGACGTCAGTAGCTCGAGAACAAAAACCAGAGTGCCCAACACCCAACCGATAAATAGAGGTACGAATGCCCAAGCCATTCCAACAAGAGTAGACGATTGTCGCTCATCGCTCTCTGCATCTGAAGGAATATCTTTTTCGAGGGTCTTGTTTGCCATCTTTCGATCGTGTTCCAATTGTTCCTTCCACCATTTATCGATGTGTCCCGTTCGTCGAAATCGATGGATAAGGTCCTGAAAAGTATCCCGAAAGCGCCAGTGCTTGGGCACCAAAATTCCAACGTGAAAAAACAGTAAACACTCATCTCCAACGTAGATCGGCGATCCACCGGAAGGATCTTGAAAATGAAGGAAATGATGATATCGAAGTACCGTCTCATCCCGTATGTATGCAGCCTTCCCGTCTGCCACAAGTTGGAGTGCGTCTCGGACAGAATCAGAGGAATTCCCAGTTAAACGCAGGATTTTGGTTTTCGGCACTCCAAGTACACCACGAAAAACATCCAAATAACCTGATCCAACTATTTGGAGTTGAGATGCCAATAACTCCTTCAAGCCAGAAATCGGACTTCCTCTCTCTGAAATAGTGACTTTCGACAGATGACTGCTATTGAAGTTGAATGCGATGACCATGGAATATAAGAAGAGAGAAGCCAGGAATATTCTTTGCGAATGACGTCTCCCTGTATGATTAATGGATTGTCCCAAAAGAACGCCTAGGATATGTGTTGAGCCGACGTTCTTAGGACTCAACACAACATTCGCCGCTAATATTACTGCACTACAAATTCCAAGAGAAACCCAAGTTATCACTGGGAAGATGGTGAGTACTTGACGCCAACGTGGGATATCTGTTTTTGGCACTGCATATAAGCTGCACTCACTACCGTACAACACTGCATCCATTGCTTGAATCCATGACTGATAGTAAAAATCTCCGATTCCCAAGTCCGCTGTTCCATAAAGAACATCCGCAATAACTCCGTAAACCACTGACCCATTCGGACCGTCCATAAATCCACCCCACTGTTGTCTTCCTTTCTCGGCTACGTAAGTCAATGTAAAATTTAACGCCCGAGATGCCTCTTGAATCAGTCGATGTTCGATTCCGACTTGCTCGATTTTACTGCTCCCGTTATATTTAGAAGCACAGAATGGAAAGTAATCGCCAAGTGATGATACAGTCAATTCTATCTGTTCCGGGGACTTCAGCGGGCAAGACTTCTCTGAAATGGGAAATGTTCCAATTTCATTCACTTGGACAGTGGACCATTCTGAGCCACAAGAATTCCGAAATGTCATCGACTCGTTAGTGACTAAATATATTTCACTCCGACGCCGGAAGAATTTCTTCATTCTGTCAGTTTCAGATTTCGGGATGAACACTAGAACGCTTTCAATGTTGTTGAACTTCGCTATAGACACGAGCATGTGCACGATACGGTTCTCCACTTCCGCCTGTTCACGCCCGTTTGGGAGGAAGGCCATCACGAACGTGCACTTGTATGTTTTCCAACTAATAATATCCGTGATGTTTTCGTAGGTGAGATTAGACTGCTTGGGCTTGAAGAGCGAGACACCGAACACTCTGTTCGCTTCCTCGGCACTCGCACGAATTTGATCCACTTGAAGGGATTCCTCCTGATCTTCGCCAGCGATCACGTGAACATCGCAGTCTGAAACTTGGATGTGACGATCAAGTAACTTCCGGACCGGATGAATTTGGTGCGCGCTGGACACGACGACGAAGCACCAGACCCACAGGAACGATTGCATCCTCAATTGAAGATGAGATTCCTTACCCGCACATCCAGTTTCCTCGTTGCAGCTCGACACGTTTCCTTTCCCCTTGGACTACCTTGCGACATGTCCTCGAGAAGCAGCAGGGATGCTCAGTCCCAAGTCCATCGGCCCCGTAATTATGCGGTGACAATGCGATAAGCTCCACAAAAGAAAGCACTTATTATGCCAGAATTCCTATTCTCCCCATTTCTCTTCCCTGTTAATGGGAATAAGGTCGATATCGAACCGAAAACTTCGATTCATCCGGAAAGGCATTGTCCATGGTGGCATTTACCTGTTCCAAAAAGGCTCATTGGATGCATTATCTGCATCTGCCAGATCCCCTTTGGGCAGGGGTACTCATTGAGCACTCACTAAGTACTATTGAGCGCTCGTTGATGCTCGTTGAGTGTCGCATTTAACATTGAATTCCTTCTCTGGAGGCACTCTTCGAGTCCTTTAATTAAAATTATCGACGTTGCAGACCAGAGTCGAGGAAACTTAGAAATTGAAACAAAAAGCCAATATGTTGGTGGTAATATGCAGTGACAATAAGTTTTCGTTTCTTTGCGTATTATTTCATATTATTAATATATATTATTTTCCCACAATGTCGAAGAAGGCTCCTGAACCCCACAAAGGAGAGCCCCTCTCGGCCGGACCGCTAGAGACTTGGCGGATAGGAATCAATCCTTTGTGCAAATATAATTTTGCAAAGAAGCTTCCTCTTTTAATTTCCTCAGAGACATGCCACACGTCGGTGTTTAATGTTAGCCCAACCTCGGCCAACAACTATGTCAATGTCGGCGCACGGGACAGGCCAACGTTGGGACCAACGTCGATCCCAACGTAGGTGAGCGTCCAGTTTCTAAAGCTTAAAGTTGAAAGCCAGAATGTTGTCAAATTTAATGCCGACTCGCAAAAAATATCGAGTGCCCCACGACGCTGAAGCATGGTCGAATGACGAATTGTCGAAATTTCGTCCGGTCTATTCTGTTCCATTGGTCTCGTTTGAGAGATTTCTTCTCAGCCAGACAGCAAATACTGTTTTGCCAACTTATCACCATCCACGGTGGTGCCGATCACATCATTAACTAATGCGCTTCCTGGGCATGAATACTCATTAAACTCGTGAAAAACTGCTTTGGAATATCGGGAAAGTGCATCGGAGGCGCAAGAAGCCCAGTTTCCGTGCATCATCGTCATTAGGGCGCTTTTGTTGCTCGCTTGATTGTCAGCTTGATTCTCGATATTTACTGCAGCTTTAGATGAGCAGCTTCACAGGACGAGCCCAAAGTTCAACGTCCAACGGTGTTCAAATAGTTCGAGCACCCTTGCTCCATCGCCAAAGCTCGAAACGTTGTTTTTAGCCGCTGACGATCGCTCTCCAACCTTGGAGGAGAGTGTAAGTAAATGATAACGATAATGACAATGAATAAAAGATAATGAGGAAATGATAAGTACTTGATGAGCCCTGCTGCCCGAGAGAGAACAATAGGACGGTGTTGGGAATCCATTCTTTAGTAATAATGGCTCCACAACATGTCACTATGGACAAAGCCTCTCTATAATGCATTGGCGTTTATAGGCTCGAAAGTGATTTTCATCTCATTACAAGAGAGTTCTGAGGGTTAGAAAATGTCGCATAATAAGTCCAGGCTATTGTGGAGCCGACTTACTTGTCATTCCTTAATTACAGGGCCGAGAGACTCGAAAATGGGCATGGCAGCAGCCCCACGAGAACTTACTAGTAGAAAGGCAGTCAGACAGGAGAGAAAGAGTACCGATTTGCAGCGAGCAAACTTGTTGTGAGGGCTGGGAACTTCACCCACAGTTTTCGATGAAGCCGGTTTTGTGGTTCTGGTGCTGCATCGTCCTCGCGCACGCGCATCCAATTCATCTGGTCGGGAAGTTACTTGATCGTCACTTCAAAGCTTCAGACTGCGATGTTCACGTCATCACTGGTGAAGATCAAGAAGAATTCCTCCTTGTGGATCAAATTCGTGCGAGTGCCGAGGCAGCCAACAGAATGTTCGGTCTGTCGCTCTTCGGCCCATTCCTGTCGAATCTCACCTACGATAATATCTCAGATATCATCAGCTGGAAGGCATTCAAGTGCACGTCCTTGATCGCCGTCCTCCCGACCGAGTGTGAAGAAGCAGAAGCCGAGAACCGAATCCTGCACCTGCTCGTGTCCATGGCCAAGTTCAACTCCATCGAAAAGATTCTCCTGTTGGTCCCGGCATCTGAAATCGTCAGAATGAAGAGTATATTCCGGAATCGAAATAGAAGCATCATCGTCGCAAACGAATCCATGATAATCCAAAACCCATGCGGATCCGGATGGTCGTTTATCAAAGAAAATGAAATTGACACATTTTCCGTCTCAGAGAAGTCTTGCCCAATGAAGTCCCCAGAAGGAAAGGAATTGATTGCTTCATCTCTTCGCAATTACTTTCCATTCTGTGCTTCTAAAGATAACGGAAGAGGTAAAATCGAGCACGTCGGAATCGAACATCGACTGATTCGAGAGGCATCTCGTGCACTAAATTTTACATTGACCTACATTGCCGAGCAAGGGAGAGACGAATGGGGTGGATTTTGGAGTGGTCCAAATGGCTCTTTGGTCCAAGGAGTCATTGGAGACGTTCTCTACGGCGCCGCAGATTTTGGAATTGGGGACTTTTATTACAATTCGAATTCTCAAACGATGGACGCGGTGTTGTACGGTAGCGAATGCGGCTTGTACGCCGTGCCGATGGTGGAACTCCCACGTTGGAAGCAAGTTCTTAGCATCTTCCCAGCGAAAACTTGGATTTCTCTTGGAGCTTGCTATGTGATAATATTAGCGGTGAATGCCTTCTTGAGTCCCAAGAACGTCGGTTCCCTGGATGTCCTAGGCATTTTCTTGGGTCAATCCGTCCGTCATCCTGGGAAACGACACTCTCAGAGAATATTCCTGGCTTCTCTGCTTTTATACGTCATGGTTATCACGTTCAACTTCAATAGCAGCAACTTGTCGAAGTTGACCGTTTCGGAACGAGGGAGTCCCATTTCTGATTTCCAAGGGTTGCAAGCGACTCGGCTCAAGATAGTTGATTCAGCGTATCTGGTCGCTTACGGCAGCGCGATAGGCGTCAATAGAGGCAGCGTCCTGCATCCATCAGGGAAAGGTTATGAATCCATCCGAGAAGCCCTCCAGCTCGTGGCGGAGGGGAAGGCCGCTTACATCCGGGATGCGACGATGCTTCGATACCATCATTTCCTCCATTTCCAGGATCCTTCTGGCGCATCGCCGATCCACGTGGGAGACGAGTGCCTGCTCTTCTTCCACGTCGGAATTTTGGTGCCGAAGCACTGGCGCTACCGGGACGCTTTTCACGACGTCGTTCGTCGATTCAGACAAACGGGGCACATCGAGAAGTGGTGGAAAGAACTACTGGAATACGATCGAAAGGTGTCTAACAAGACCCTTAGAAAGACCGTTCCTGCAGATGCTGAGGAAAATGAACTGCACTTTTCTACTCTTGCTGAAATGTCTTGGGCGTTTGTGCCTCTCATCATGGGTTGGGTTTTGGGTGTATTGGCATTTGTTCTCGAGCATCTATGGTCGCTTCTCAGTAGAGTCTGGTAGTTTACAGATTCATGTCGTATACCTCGTAGTTAAATAATTCCGATCCGGTGAGAGTCCCAGTTAAACAATTATTTTGGTTGTACTCAGTAATTCTTTTTAAAGCCTATTTTGGCACACATCAATCATGAACACTTTATTTACTGCACAATTTCTAATGGAATTGATTCACTGTTTCATTATGTCTTTTTGCTGGAAAAAAAGCTCATCTCTTGCGTGCAGGCATATAAGGGTGAATTATGGTGAATTTATTTGCGCTGTCGTCCGGATGAGACAGATTACCCTTTTTTCTCTCCTGTTCGACTGATTGTCTCCGAAAAAAATTGCAATTAAATTATATATATATATATACAGTATATCCTCCAGCGTACAGCAATCTTGGGCACG
>CAJPEV010000532.1:0-48972 GCA_905338385.1 Darwinula stevensoni
ATCCCTCGGTAACGTCCACTTCCGTCCTCTCTCTTGACTGATGATGTCGATTGAGTCGTCCTGCGAGATGAGAGGTAGTAGATTTTTTTTTAAACGATAGATCGACACGTTCCCTCGATAATTTTAGAGACGTAAGCCACCTTAAATGAGCGCTTGACCTCAACCCGGGACGTCAAAGCGGGCAGGAATGTCTCTTTAAGTCTGCAAATGAGGGAAAATGCTAGACTTAGAAATAAAATAATGTGATAATGTGAAGAGTCGTCTGCAAAGAATGTACAGTGGGATGCTAGTCAGGTAAGTGTGGAGGAAAGTGTGCAAAATATCGTTTAAAAATCAAGGTAGAGACAAAGTCCGTACTAGATGGAATATTGAGGTCGAAAGTCTCTGTCGTATGCCAAAATTGTCAACTTTCAAAGCTGTGATGTAACAATAATGAGGAATGATAGGGAGCTAGCGTGGGGATCACATCCTGTCTAGACTACTTGGAATTGACCGGGATTAAGATAATTTTGTAACGTCAAAGTTATCGTAATCCCGAAATGTGGTACAAAAAGCCAAGAATGACTCAAAGTGTCAATATGGGTCAGGGTCACGGTCTCCTCTAGTAACGTTGGTTGTAGACCAAAGTGTTGACCGAAGTAGTCTGAATCCCATGATTCTGACTACTTTGGTATTACGGTATGAATAGACAGGTAGGCTAGTTCCTAGTAGATTAAGCAGGGACTTATCCCCAAGTTATCCCCAAGTTGTTTCCCAACCAGTCCTCACATTTGTTTCACCTTGACTAGATAGCTTTCCAACAGGGTCTTGTCTGTTCATCATTCCTATTTCGTACATAGAAAGTGCTTTTATGCACTCTAGGTAATCTTGGAAAGTGCAAAACGAGAATGAGCTTTACATTGTTTTGGAAAGTGATATTAACCCTGTCCTCAGGACATGCTATCGCGTCATATTTCCATCCGTTCCAATTATTCTTTCTGAAAGGAGAAAACAAAACTATTTCAAGCACGTGATCACATGGTAACATGAAACCCTTCCTGAAACCAACCGGAACGGATAAAGTGGGTCAAGAAATGCGACTATAAGCCTTATCATAACCTATTCCTGTAACCTAAGTAAAGAATGGCCAGCGTCCTCTCCCCTCCTTTCCTCAGGCTTTTTATTTTCCCCCTCTGGTGGAAACGGAAGCCCGACTCCCCGTTTACGAGTGAGGATGAAAGCCCGAGTCCGGGAGGGAGGAGGTCCGCCGGGCTGCTTCCATCCCGCGAGGACGGAAGGACCCCGCCGGACTGCTTCCATCCCGCGAGAACGGAAGAACCCGCACAGCAGAGGATGTTGGTGCTCGAGGTGCTCCCGTCGAAGCCGAACAGCTCCCCGCAGAATCGGTCCGCGCATTGCGTCGTGGCGTCCGCGTCGTCCGCGCACGGGATGGTCACCCAGTCGTTGTGGCACTTCCCGGGGCCGTCGCCCGATGTCGCCCGCAGCAGGGCCCCCGCCGGCGACGACACCGTGAACGTCATCGACGCCGTTCCCCTGCAGAGCAACGAGAGCCAACACATAAATTCTCAAACTTGAAATTTCATGAGTTAAGCGCGGATAATAATTGCAAAATGAACACCGACCATTAAGGAAAAGTCCACACCGTCAAAATCAGTCGCACGCGCCTGATACCTGGCAAAAGAATTTATCGAAAAAATTAATGCATGATGTAGCAGACATGCTACATACCAAATAAACGATTTTATAATGCTCCTGAGGGAAATCCTAGCAACCTTGGCACCTAGCAACTACGCGGTCGCTAGGTGCCTTACACTCCTGGTGGCTAGCAATTTAAAACCAATCTGGCTTCGTCGTACGGCAGATTGACGTTTTTGATTTAATTTTCTTAAACGTTAATCCAGAGTCCAGGCTCATCCGCATTTTTGCATTTTGTGTTGAGGTATGTACGAATGCTGACGGACCGTGAGACGCGGGTGAGAAAGCTGAAAGTGCTGTTTGTAGCAAATGTAGCAAATGAGCAATAATAGCGTTTTTGGGCCTACTGCTTAAAATTTTTTTTTTCCACGCGACCCGTGTTCAAGGACGTGAGTGAAACCAACCAGATTTTTTTCACCGAAAAATATTTAAAAAAAATCATGCACCAAAGGGCAAAGGCAATGGCAAAAGGGAATTTTTCAGACAGGAAAGATTTTCCTGATTTTCCTTTCCATTTTCCTGGAAAATGGAAAATCTGGATAAAATCTCGCATCTCTCAATTAATGTCGACGAACTTACGAGTCGAGATGCATTTCCAGCAACGGCCGACAGAGAAACTCGGTTGCTTAAAGCATCAAGTAACGCCTAAGCAACTTAAGCCTGTAACGACCATCTCTTCATTCCCTAATCTCTTTCCACCCGAAAGAGAAAATAATTCGGTCTGAAGGCTGAAACCTCATTTAGGCGAGATAACTGGATCCCAAACAGTTCTTTCCCCCCTCCTCCCCCTAAGGGCTCCACGGACTACTCAAAGGACCGTTAACTAAAGGCTCCAGCATCTGAACCTTCATCTCCGAAAGCCACCACGCCAATCCCCGCGAAAACCACCAGCCCGAAAAACGCACCATCGAAGAGCGAAGCGCCCGCCCGCCCCGACCTCGATCGACTGACTCCCGCCGAATCCGTCGGACATCCATCGGGCATCGGAATTAGAGGCGTGCCCGGTCGCGAAATTCGGACGAATCATCGAGAAAAGTCCGGAGGCGGATGCCCGACATCCAGTCGCTTCGAAGATCTCTACCCCCTCGCGAGAGACATCTGGCGCCGAGACGGAACACCTCCCTGCCCATGCTCAACAGCGACGCATCGAGCTGCTCTCGGGCCTAGTGACCGTTCGCAAATTACGTGACAAAGTATGACTTTCCCCACCCCGTCATTTTTTTCAATAATGAGATAAATAAACAAGTATTTGAAAAAGAAACTCGTTTATTAAACACTCATAAGTGACACTCTGGATCGACATTGAGAGATGATTAAAAGTTTTTCAAAAATAAAAGTTTTTTTTGCTTTCATTCGGTTTCTTCTTCAAGAAAATCCTTTATAAATCGCTTGCTCTGGAAGCCTCTGTGGCTGCCACACGCCGCTACAGCATTGCCATGCAGACTGAATAAGGAATCGTTCCGAACAGGCCTCTATCAGTCCTGTGTCCCGATTCCCCATTCCCACCCGATTTCGTTGTTGCTCTCTGCTGGAAGAGGCACTGTTTCCCTGTGATACATATTGTCTAGACCAGCGGTTCCCAAACCATGGGTCATGACCCACTGGTGGGTCGCGATAGTCATCAAGGTGGGTCGCGATAGTCATCAAGGTGGGTCGCGATAGTCATCAAGGTGGGTCGCGTACATTTTCCCAGTATAAAAAAAAAATCACTATATCCGCATCCGCTCAAGATAATACATGCCCTGCCTAAAAGGATGATCATATTTCCTTGACGTCATAATTACTTTGAAAATACCTTCTTCTGGATTCTGGTGGGTCGGGAAATTTTCTTCACACAATTTTAATTTTATTCGCAATTTTAAGAAGTCTGGGGATCTTCCAATGGAATAATTAAATTCGTTGAAGGTTTAAATCTTCGTCACTTTCCCAGTTGGACGCTAGTAATTTCCTTGATGGCTAGTTCTGATTATGTCAGAATTCGATTTACAATTATTGAATGCAAAAATCCTAAACTTATGTCAAGTCAGGGGAGAGAGGGAGTCTCCAGTCCTCCCCTGGAATTATTTCATTCTCCCCCCAAGCAGAATTGCTGCCCCAAGGGTGGGGGGGGGGAGGAGGGGGTGGGGGGGGGGGGGGGGGGGGGGAGTAGAAAAATGATAGACCTGTAGATCGAGTGGCCCTTCATCCAAATATTAACAAATTTCAGTTGTCTCCCCACACCCCGTGTACGGTGAAATCTTGGCTGATGTTATATTATTTCAGAATGCGATACTGTCGAAATGGCAGCTGAGTTGAACTCTGTCGATTTCCTTTTCACTACGTTACCCACTCGAAGCGAAAAGACTTGGAAGAGAGAGACTCCAAAAATGCCAATCGTGCAAAAATATGGCAAAGTCGATAGAAGCTTTTCCAACGATCGATTTCTCCGGGAGTTGACTGCCTCTGGGATAAAGCAAAGATGATTCTGTTGGCCCCGTCGGCATTTTTTGGGAACACTGAACACTTTTGGGAACCGCAGGGTTCGGTCGTGGTTACACCGAACCGAAGAACCCGAGCCAAGCTTTGAAACTTCAAAAATTCCATCCAGACTCTGCCGCACAATTAAGTCCCTTCCGCCCAAAGACTCAACGCGGAGAAACACGATCAGAAAGTCTCCCAAAAATTTCCAACGGCACCTCAAAAAACAATCCAGAACGACCCGATTACTTTCCATCGGAAATGCGACATCCGAGGCCATCCAGGAGGAAATGAAAGGAACTCGAGTCTGATGGAGCGACCGACATTCCCACTAGAGCCCAGTTATCCATTATCATTCGCCATGTTGACTGGACAGGAAATGTACAAGAACGTTTCCATGGCTTCTTTTTTATGTTTCTCAATCACGTGATGCAGAAAACCATCACCTCATTGCTTGCAAATGAGCTGAAGAAATATGGCGATCCAGTCTGCCAAAACTATGGCCAGTCTGCCAATGGAAGCTAGTCTAGTAATGGCTGGAAATCTCTCTTTGGTGTCGCCCCAGGGAACCAACGGCATGCAAGTGAAGCATTTCATTTCCTTTTCGCTTTCCGTTCATTCTTTCCCCGTTCTCCAAGGCGGATGAATCTCCTGGCCAAGATCCAACCAGATGCCAAGAAGATGGCATCACCTTCTGAAACCAGGTTTGACTTTCATTTCCCAACAATTTTGGAGAATCGTGAGACACTGTCTGTTGCAGGGCGCCGTGGCTTGAGAATTTCAGCAATTTGGGGAGCAATTCTTGAGCGATTTGGAGGATCTTGAGTTTGTCTTTTCCATTTTGCTCGCCTACTGCGAAATATTTGGATGATCCTTCGTTCAATTTTGCAATCAAAGACCATCGACATCGTGCGAAGAAAGCGAAGAAGAAGAAGATGGACAGACTTCGAAGCTGGCCTTTCCGGTCTGAGGATGAAGAAGCAGGTAAAAATAATCCTTCAGGTGAAATATCGGCATCTGCACGACGAAATTTCGGGCGGCGTGATTACGCAGATGAATTCGCCGACGTGGGAAAGATCTAGTTCTTTTCGCTTCTCGATCGAGGGCGATTCCCTGAATATTCCAAGAATATTCCCTGCGGACAATTTTCAGTTCTTGGATGCATATTTGTTCATTTGACAAGCGCAAGTTGACAAACGAGTCGAAAACGCTCTTAGAAAGGAAGATTTACCAAAGGATTCGGCGTCCCTTCTGAGATTCCTTCACGATTAAGGTCTGGATGAACCCGTCGGATCAACCAACAAAGCTTCTAAGGCTCCAGATGACTCTGCCCGTGTCAACTGTCTCCACGGAGCTGATCGTTCCCGTGCTTGAAGCGGATCCAGGAATTTTTCGTAGGGGGGGGGGGGGACTCTTAGAGGAGATTGGTGAGCGAAGGGAGTGTTGAGCCAGGTATAGAGAGGGGCGAATATGCCTGTTACTATCAAAGGAAGGCGTTCCCCCTGGTCAAACCAACCCCCCCCCCTGCCTACCCAGTTTTTTTTACCCATGAGCCGCCACTGAATATAAGTATGGAGCTTGCATTTGCCCAACTCGATGACACTGCCACCATTTTGTGTCCTGCCCTCTCTTCCAGCAGATTCGCGAAGGGTCTCGAACAGCTCCCGTCCGACGGGATCTGTACGTACCCGTAAAAAAAGCGAAATTGTCGCAGCGCGAGCTCTCAGATCGTGCACAGCCGCATTCGATTCGGCTTGGGAGCTCTGCGACCGGCGTGGAGGGTGCTCCGCAGCTCTTCGACATCGGCCTTAATTCGTATCTAATAGCGATTTTCAGGCAGCCAATCGGCACCGCTCGCACATCATCTGTCACGGAATATCCGAGTGGGGTTTGGCGCCTCCGCGCTGCTGCTCTGTCCCTCCGCCGTCTTCAGCCGAAATACCCCACTGCAAACGACTAAGATAGGCAGAAAGAGCTCGCTCAGGAAAAGACCTGGCCTCCTTATTTTTTTTTTTGGAAAGGAAGGTTCGAGACAGAAATTATTCCTGCGAGCCTGCTGAGCCGCTGCGCCGATCACAGGAACGTGAGAACAAGCCCCCCCCCCCATCTCCAATTCGTAACGCAAAACAGACGGAACAGAAACGTATTTCTTATCCACGCCACTTCACCAGGCAATCCACCCCACACGAGGCGACACCTCACACCCCAATGGAATCGTCCAATAGAAATGGATTTCCTCCTCGCCGCCCATGTGCCCCACGTGCGGCCGATGGCCATGCAATGCGTACGAGTGCGTCTTGCCGCTTTCAACTCTCTAATTCGTTCCCTGCGAGTTCGCGGGTCGATCGGATCCCTGCACGAGAAACTTAATTTCCCGTGGAAACTCCCTTTGTGCTCGGATTTTGCTTAAACCAGGCCTAGCCTCTCTTATCGTGCTTCCGGCGATCGTGTGGCCTCGGCCTAGGATTCTGGTTTGAGAAAGGACCATACTTGAGGGGAAAACATTGACAGTCCACAATCCAGCAAGAAAGCAAGTCAAGCAAAGCAGCGCTTGTTTGTGCGAACTAACAAACTTCACTTTTGGAATACTTTTAAAAGTAACTCTTTCCATGTAGCATGGTATCCAATGGTGAAGAACTCTTGGTTAGCAATAAGTAGGCTAAGGCCTAGCTAAAAGAGTCCAAATATTTGCAGTCTTACTAGATATCCTACATTGCAGTTGGCTTAGGTCTAGCCTGCCAGAATAAAAATACTACTAACCTAAATAAATATGTTACGGCACAAATTATTTGTTCAATCCAACCCTTAAACCTACCCTGCTTAAGAGGCTTATGGTACTCTGATGATGGAAAAAGAATGTGACAAAATCTCCAGGCATTTGATGTGTCTGAATAATAGCCTATAAACTGCTTGCAGACATATCTTAGACCCTTCTTCAGCAATTCCCAATTGTACTACTAATTTCTTCTCACTCCATGCTTTAATAAGCAAAAGTCTGATTGAAAAGTGGAAAATGGTGAGCTTGTATTGCACAAGAATGTTATTTTATGGTGGTAAAGACCCAATATCAAACATCTCAGCTGGTTTTTGTTTTTCAAGTTGAGTCAGAATTTCTGCTCATATATTGGTCCATGACACTGGTGTAATTCTTGGCCCACTAGGCCTAGGTCTAAGTCTAGTCTTGGTGCACAACTTTGATGGAAGTGCTGGAGAGGGGTTTTGAAATTGCTATGGCTCAAAGCCCATCACTTCATTATCATAACAGGTTGGTATGTAAAACAGAGACATGTCTGTGGACAAGCCCTGTACAGATACCACTCTGGAGAGGTATAAACTGGTGGAGAGGATGATGAAGTTCTCATCCCTGGTGAGAGATATGTATCCTTGCCCCAAGGAAGTCAGGAATTTCAATGGGGTTGATGATAATGAAGAGGATGATCTGGTTGAGGTGAGTTTCAGATATAAATGTAAAACTTGGAAACAATGTAGACTGAACCATTTCCACAGATGAACCATGAATCCATTTATGAGAGACTTTTTTGTGATGCCTTTCAGGTGAAAAGATATCTGGATGAGATTGCAGCCAGTAGGGAGGCTGACCAAGGAGTTACTTCTGGATCCTTGACCAAAAATGCATTCAAACCCTTTCCATCAACATCAAAGATGGAACCACCAAATCTTAGTTCTTCTGGATCAGTGCACGAGGCCTCAAGTGATTTACTCCAGGCTCAAGAAGCAGACGCCTCACAGACGCAGACAGCAGAGGATCCTGCGGAAAATACTCAACGGCCTCCGGCAAAAAGGCATTTCTCCACAAAACATACATCGTGGGATCCAGAATTGCCAGATGCAAAGAAACCACGCCCTGGACCTGAGAAGGATAACAACAAATCTCTCTACTTTCGCCGTGCACTTCTTGCTCCTCGTGCCGATGATCCCAGTTTGCCTGTGGGTATTGAGCTTCAGCACCCGCATAATGGGTGCCATGTGTTGTCAGTTTTGGACTGTGAAGAGCAAAAGACATATGTGTCGCTCATGGAGAAGTATCAGTATGTCACTCGAGATGAGGTCTTGAAAATGAAAGGCAAAGACCGTGAGGGCTGGAAAAGCTTCTTTGTGAGTTTGATCTCATTCCCTTTGGTTGTGAACATTTATGTTTCTGTGTGTTCAGAGATGTATTTTGCATCCCTCTCCTTCCTTTCCAGCCAATACATCAGAAAGTCCTTCTTGAGCAGGAAAAGTGTATGGAAGAATTGACCAGGTTCGCAAAGGAGCACAGGTTGAACAAAGACTTTATTCCACAGGGGATGAAAGAGTATGTTGCTGATTGCCTTCAGGTAAGAACACTGTCTCATACTTTGTAATTACTTAAAATAAACAATCAGGTAAAATTGAGCTGTTGTAAAGGTCCATGAAGTCCTTCATTTTTAGTTTTCTGCATTTTTTCTTTCCTGTTATTCCATTCCAATCAGTTTGAGGTACCCTCTAAATCTTTAACTTTTTCTCATGAAGCCTTGACTCTCCAGTACTCCAGGAAACAGGATATGGTGAACAACTTCAGACTAGTAGCATTCTTTGGAAGTGCTTTGGAATTTTTGTGGAGTCTTATACAGAGTCCAACTTTCATTAAATAGAGGCAAAAAATATATATTGAAAACATCCACGAGCTCAGCAGAACTTATTGATCTGAAAATGAATTTTTTTCTGAAATGAAATGTTCTTTTTAAGAGACTTTTTCTGGAATGCCTTTTAGGTTAATTTGATCACAGTGTTTATGGGTGTGACCAAACCTATTTTTGTTGCCAGAATTAATTTTTTTTTGCTTGGTATGTTTGAAAATTCGACCTGGGAAAATTCTCCACCCTGTGACACATTCTTCATGACTTATACACATCTACTCTCTGTGAACAAAGAAGAAAAAAGCATAGAAATGTATATGCTTTATAAAGTCAAAATGGGCAGATTGAGGCAAGATGTTTTTGAAGGTATGAATTGGTGATGTATTCTGCTGTCTAAATTTGCAAATTCTTATTTTGATTATTTTAATGATATAGTACCTTGTTTAAATCAGTAAATCAGTATTATTGGTTTCAAGGTGAAATCATGGCAGCCTATGATACATTTCTTTTCCTCTGTGTTATGATCAAATGGAAGGAAATTCTTTTTGCCAATTGTTGGGTTAAGAGAACTCAGTGCTTTGAAATGAAATTTGAGATGCCCAAGTTCAATTATTTTTTATTTGTTTATTGGACTGCAGAAAAAGAACAACGCTGAAGTGGATCTGTTGAAGTTCATTAAAAATGGAAAAATTCATGAAAGGTCTTTGAGGTTTTGTCAGCTGAGATGATCATGAGAAGTTTGAGACTGTTCACAATTAGTAGTGCCAGAGGGAACACTGTTTTTGAGTATTACTGAAGATGTTTTAAAAGAAAGTATTATTAATGATGCTTGTTCTTCATACCGCTTGAATTATATGTTCAGAAGTAACTGCTTGAAAAGTTTACCATATCCACCACACTGGTGCATATTGTGTTATTCAGTTATCAGATTATGTAGATATCATAATTCATATATTCATTCAGTTTTAGCAAGCTGCTAAGAATATTAATGCTGAAATATGATAGATACCTCTTATGAGAATTATACATGGTGCCTCTGTTGGCAGGCACGGTTGCATCGGTGCCTCATCTATCCTCGATTCTACACGCTCCAAGACACGATCCATCTGATGCAGCTGGGACCCTACTCCTTCCAAGTCTGCCCTTACTTCACTCTTCAGTCCACCTTAGCTGAACTGGTATTGATGTACTAGCATTCTGTAGGTATTTTTAAGTATTACTTTAAATCATAAGTTCCTAAATAGGTTTCTGAATCTCATAGGGGAGAGCACCCAAGTTAATGGTGCCCAAAGAGCAAAGGAATGTGTGCCTCCCGAAGCCACCAACAGTGTCTCGACGTTTCCCTCCTGTCTGTGATTCAGCTAATCCACATCAACTTCCATACCTATCCAAGGTGCCAGGTAAGTAAAAAAAAATTTTTTTTAAGCCTCCATTACATATCCTTGAGCATTAGGCAGCTACTTGTCAGATAGAGATGCTGAACCCCAATGTACAACTGGTAGGGGAGGCACAGGAAGTATTCCAAGAAAAAAGACCAGGATGCAAATGTTGCTAAAATAAAAAGTGGAAGGTGTCCCACTTTGAATATTTCTAACCAAAACTGCAATTTGTAATTGTCAGCCATTATATGCAAATATTGAATGATTTTTTTTAGCATTTTGACTGATTATTTTTATTAAATGCTTTTTAGGTGGTTTTAGACAAAAGCATTGACAGAAAATTTCTTGGCAAATGTCATCTTCACTCTTCTTTCAGAGTTCATCCTTGTATTGTCTTCACATCTGTCATTTTTATTGATTAATTTATTCATTGTCATTAAATGAATGCATCTTGAATGTCATCCTCATGATCCTAACTAATCAAATAATAGTGCAAAACCTGCAAATCCTCCCCTTGTGATTGATCATCTTTTAGAGATGAAGGTTCATTGAAGGTAAATGCAATGAAAAATATGAAAAAGTATGCTCTATCCCAAAATAGTTTGCAAATTTTTTTTATTTGTGGCCACTCACTTTTTTTTTCAGACTGGCTGTGTGCTTTTGAGGACTGACAAATATATATCAAATAAATGTATGCATTTATAACAACAGCCATTCACTGGTTCTAGAAATATAGGTTATTTAGAGCAGCAGTTTCCAGACTTCTTTCCATTGACCCACTTGCTGAGGGACAGAAAATTTTGCAACCCACCAGAATCCAGAATGAGGTATTTTCAAAGTTATTGTGGATTGAAGAAAACTGTTTGACCTTTTCTGCAGGGGATGTTTTATCCTGAGCAGATGCGGACATAGTGATTTTCCATTCTGGGAAAATGTACGCAACCCACCTTGATGCCTCTCTCGACCCACCAGTGGGTTGCAACTCATAGTTTGGGAACCACTGATTTAGAGCATGACAGCAGTAAGAGAGCGTGACCAGAGTTGTACAAGCGCCTGCTTTAAAAGTCAGAAAATACGTTTATGACCCAGAAAATAAGCGCATTGTTTTTTGCTTGTTTCACATTCAGAAAAGGTTTACAGCTGTCAATCTGTAAACAGGTACATGACATTGATCAAATATAGGACACTGCACAGTTTGTTCTTGCTTGCGATGGGAATGGCGAGTTCTCTCTTCAGTTGGGTATACTTGGACTAATTGAGACTGGCAGCACTGGTGCAACTTTAAGAATAATCTGCTGCACTTACAAAATGAGTCAATGAATTTTGATCAACTCTACATGTATGTGCTCATTAGATTTATTAGTCAGCCCTCAAATGTGAACAACCTTAGTATGAACCAATTATGAGTAGCTACAGATTGGAAAATGTTCCAAAATGTTTTGGGACTGAGTGTATATGATGCTTGTCCTGAGTGACTTTCATGCTCTTATCTAGATAGTAGTATTAGTATTTCATATTTGCATTTGTTTAGATTTGGAGCAAATCTTAGTTTTTGTCCCCTTGTGCTTGCTTGGCCACTGCCACAAAGATTGGCCAGCCTGAATGCAGCCAATTGCATCAGCTTCCTCATGAAAGGTTGCATCAAAGGGGAGGCTACTGGCAAAGTGGCATGTTTTCATTGCTGTTTTGGAATCTTTGTCTTTTTGCAAAAAACTTGAGAATGACATGTTTAGGACCTCCATTAATTCTGTTCTGACTGTCATACAAGCTATACATGCTCAGTATTGATTTGTTGATCAAGTTCCCTTCTAAGATTGAGTAAAATAAGAAAGAACAAAACCAAGGTTTTACCTTTTTTTTTATTTAACTCATAATGTGGTGATCTAATCATTTTCACTGCACCGTGTACTTCATGCATGTAGAAATACATTTATTCATTTTTCTTGGCAGTCTCACAGGATGAGAACATCCAGAAGTTGCTCCCAGAGGCACAACCAGATTTTGTGATGTCGAGGAGTGTATTCAAGGCACTGGTGCTGATGAGTGGGGCATCCTGCATCCGTCAGATCCCCATCACCATCTCAGAAGTGGATCTCAATGGTCTGTTTAGTCCCTTTGTCACTGTGCTCAATATGTTTTGATTGATGTGGCTGATTTTGTCAAGTGTCCTGGAACAGGAAAGAAGCACAAGGTTGTGTATCTTGACCGGCCCCTGCCCAAGATCTTTACTTCCAACTATGAGCAAAAAGAGATCTATAGCAAACTTGCCCTGCGAACTCTCACCACACAGCCTCTTCCCTCAAAAAAAAATTTCAGACCGTATGCACCAACTCACTTGAACTCAAATTTTGATTTCTATCAGAGAACATAAGCTGGGAATGTTTTATTGTCATGGAAGGGCATTTCTGGACCAGAATTCAAGCAGAAAGGACATAGATAGTATTCGACAGTTACCAGATTCAACAGATGACACATTTGATACGGGTGCCCATGATGCTGAAGAACTGGAGACTTTTGGGGTTGCGTATCAGCCGATGGCAAGACACACGGGTAGGAACCCGAAGGAAGAGAATTTAAAAGAAGATGGAAAAGGTGAAGAGAGAGAGGAACAGAAGACCAAGTATCAAGAGGGTCAAGTCCCTGAGAGTCGAAACCTCAAGCTTCCTCTTCTGGACCACGTGACGTACAACACGTGGGAACTACGTCTCAATCAGGTCCCCTTTCGAATCCTCATCAGGTCCTTCGTACATGCTGCTCGGGTGAGAGAGATTCCTTGCTTCGTTTCAAAATCCACCTGTGCTGAACGAAATATCAAAACGTTGGTGTTGACACTTCAGCCAAATCAAGGAATGGGGGGGACGCTGATCCCATATCACATGTTTGTGAAGCCTGAATACCAGTCACATTATGGGGTAGAGGTGCTGTCATGGGAGGAGGCTGCCAGGGAATGGGCTGCCTGTGCCATCACACCCAATTCACGTGTCCTTCGAGGTCTGTCTGGTTTCATTATGTTCTCCTTGAACTTGCTTAACTGTAAATACTGGTGCATTTGAGTGCAAGTATGACATGTATGTTCCTGAAAGTGACTTTCAAATGATCAACAGGGCCAACACTAACCATTCAATGTCTTGCTTTTCTTATTGTTATTTAGCATGTTGGCAACATTGGAAGTGAAGTACTGTTCCGTTTCCCTATAGTTCGGATGAACTCATATAACAACAAGGTGATCATGGTGGAAGACCTTTCACCTGATATGGTCCAGGTTTCATCTCAGAAGGTGGGCTTCAAGCCCAATGAAGCCCTGGCCAACATACATCTTGTTCTGAGTCGCCTCAAGAATCAACTCCCCGGCCATTACCTGTTGGATATCAAACGGGGAGAACGAAACGTTAATCTCAAGGTTGCTGTCGATGCAAGCAAGACAGGCATAGAAAACTTGTATGTTTCTCCTTCCTCAAGTGTAAAAGAATTGCCTATCAAGAGTCAAGATTATGATAAGTCTGAGGGATATTTTCCAGTGTTTCTATTTGCTATGAGCTTTATTTTTCCATGGAGAAAGCTGGAACATGTAGGAATGTGAGCACCATGGTGAAGTAACATTATTCTTTCCTTCTTTTGCTATAATTAAATTAGGAAGTAAGAAATTGGTGAGCAACATTGCTTTCATTTACATATAGTCTGCTTTCAGTTTCTTCTGAACACAGTCCACAAGACTCAGGCATTCTTATATTTGATTCTCCTTTTTTTCAATGCCAAAATTAGATGGATATCTCTGATGCACTGTCGAGTGTGGCTATATTACATTTGTTAAACTTTTTGGAGGATTTAGAATAAATGATTAAACTTGAGATTAAACTTAGTTTTCATTAATATTTTGATGCAGCTGTGAAACACATCTTCAAGGATCTTTGTAGCATTTACAATATCTGCTTATGAAGAAATGAGAAAAAGTGGATAACCAGTGTATTTTTCTTTCAGGAATCGCTATGACTTGCACACCGCCTACAGCAAGGTGCCCCAGCAGGGCCCAAAGAGAGAAGAGGAATACCTCCCCATCGACAGATCCCTGCTGCCTCCCTTCAACCGCGTCTACGGCCGCATCCCGTGCACCTTCTGGCCTCTCAAGCCGGGTAAGTTTCCGAGAATCTTTCCGACTCTCTTCCGAGCTGTGAACATGTGTGTTTGCTCCTGCAGGCATGAATAGGAAAGGAGGGAAGCCCATGACAGGGAAGAAAAAGAAGAAGAACAAGGGGCAGAACAAGAAAAAGGCTCAAAAGAATGCTCCTTAATCATGAGCTCTTGGATACTTCTGTCTACACAAGAATGATTATTCTGGTCTTCCACTTTGGTGAGAATGAAGGACTTTTCTCACTGCTATCATGTTGTTTATTTCTTCCTGTTGCTCAAGCAGTAATGCACAGTTACTAAGACACAAAATGTATTATTCAATCCAATCCCTTTACGGAACCTTCTATCACACACAGAAAAATACGGGATGTCTGGAAATGAAAGGTGAAGAATTAATGGAATGATCTGTTCTGTACAAGGGATATCTAAATATGATAAAGTGTGATTCAGTTACTCATATTTATTTTAATGTTTCGGACCGGTAAGAAAATATGATGGCATCTGATGAGTAAAGTTAGTTGAGGGTTGAGGAGTGTTGTTTGATCACGCACAACGGCAAATGCAACAAACCCGCACTGCACAGAAACCTAATTCTTCATGGGGTTGAAAAGAAGGTGGTCGTTTGTTGCATGATTAAATTTGTGTTTGAGTCTCGCGATGGAATCGGGCATTTCGCCGAACTTGTGTGTTTCAAGAAGTCGTAGGCTCATTACGGTAAAATCGTACAGGGTGTTTAAGAAAAACAGAGCCTTTTTTTATAACTCAAAAGGACGAACGCTGAGGTTTTGAATTTCGTGCCAGTATTTGGAGGACATCTAGGCGTTTTATGCCGTGCTATGACCGATGTCAACCGATATGGCGGTAATCGGTGCAGGAACAAGAGTTCTACGTGAAGCATTTCCATCGGAGTCAGGGCAGTGTAATACAAGTTCAACGTGATTTCCGCGTCGAATTCAACTTCAGATGGATTCCATAAAAAAAAACTAATCAAGAAGTTTGAGGAAACAGGAAGTGTGACTATAAAAAGTGCAAGCGCGAGAACATTGAACGCGTGCTTGCTGCCGTTCAGCGGAACCCCGATAACGCAATGTGTCCTTGACTCCATGTGCCCTTGACTCCTTGTGCCCTTGACTCCTTGTGCCCTTGACTCCTTGTGCCCTTGACTCCTTGTGCCCTTGACTCCTTGTGCCCTTGACTCCTTGTGCCCTTGACTCCTTGTGCCCTTGACTCCTTGTGCCCTTGACTCAATGTGTCCTGGACATACCGGATGCTTCACGGAGAAATGCAACATTACCCTGCAAGGTCCAGCTTCGCAGACTGCTCTAACAGCTTGACAAAGGTCGATGGGCTGAATTTGTTTAGCTTGTAATTAATTTCTGGAAGACCACCATGAAGCCTAGGATCAAACTCGGACGCCCACTTCCGCCTTGATGTCAAACCCACCGCATCCACCCACCGGGTGGATATGGTGGGTTCGTCGAACCGGATTCCAGAAGATGACGTCTGCAGACCCGATCCGCCACCCGACCGAGGAAACCGAAATCGAGGGATTAACCGGACGCGGTGGACGTAAGAAGCATCTGCAGTAAAGGCAAGAAAAATGGCTTCATTTCCTCTAAATGCTGGCACGAAAATCAAAATCTCTGCGTTTAGAAGTTATTTAAAAAATAACTGGTCAGTGTTTTTTAAAGTACCCCGTATTTTCAATGAGAAGGGTGCATTCACCCTGGTCGGACCCCCGAATTTTTGGCATAGGTCATCATGTAGAACATCCTAGATATGGCGTCTAAGATTTGCATTTTGTGGCGGAGGTGTGTCTTTCGTGTGTCCCTTTGGCAAAAAAAAATTTTTTTTCCTCATTTGTCGTTCGGTGAGGCAGGACTGTGCCAAATGATGGCATCGGGCATTCTGCCACGCTTCGGAGATGCAGTGCCATGAATCTCTCATAAGCCAGAGCGAAAAAGTCAACACTGCAGAAAACTTGATAATTTGTTGGCACACATGGCATTTACCGTGTTAAATGAATTGCCAGCTAGACCTAACCTTCAGAGCTCGAACTCTCCATAACGACTTCGAGTCGTCAAGCGATCATCGGAAATCAACGCACTCGAGCAAGTACTTGTCAGTACCTACCTAGTGCACTCTTGTGGGCGTGATCGCGCGCTGCTTCTGCGATAGAGCCCTGCACGGGCTGCGGCCCCATCGGCCCGACCCGACCCGCGGGCCGTCCAGGGCCGAAATTCCCAAGACCCCTCTCCGGATCGGGCCGAATTTTTAAGTTGCACTTTTTTATTTTATAGCTCCTCTGGTCTCAGACCATGGAAACTCCGTGTCATGACTGGAATCTTATTCATGCATGCAATCCGAATGAAGGGAATGAGCTTTTCCCTTCATTGCAGGGAAAAGTTCTTCTGCTTCCCGCCAACCATGGTTTACCTTCCCAGTTCAGCAGCTGTGTGAAATGACCCTGCCGGGGGGAGGGGGTGGGGGTGGTAAGGGGAGGTGGAAGGTGGGAGGGGAAGGAGGGAAGGGAAAAAATCAACTTTAAGCAACAACTAGACATGAAAATGCCTATGTGTAGGTCCCTAGCAGGATTTAATGGGGATTGCAGAAGCTCTTGGCATTTATTAAAATTGATGAAATGTCATTTGAAATGGTCTTCAAAGGTTTTTCTGCATTCCTCCATCGATATTTTCATTTCTGTACTGTTGATTTTATTGATTTCATACTTGAAGCCTCCCCATCTGTCTGTTCAATCTGTGAACGGAGACGAAGAGGAACTCAATTGAACCTTGAGTCCCTCAATTGAACCTTGAGTCCCTCAATTGAACCCTTGAGCAATTGAACCCTTGAGGCAATTGAACCCTTAAACCCTAAGGGTTTAAGGGTTCGATTAGGGCAGTGCTTCGCAACCGCGGTATTTTCAGAATTATGGGAAACGAAAGGACATCACCGTGTTTTATTATTCTTGGGCGACGACCTCGTCGGTCGAATCGACTAGTGATGTTGAATGGACAACGACTTGCACCTTTACACTAAGTGACCTTTTGAAGTGATATTGACCCGAGTTTAACAGATCTCTTTTTTTTTTTTCTTCAGTGAAATAAGAAACTAAAACACATTACTGAAAGAGCGAGAAAGTCGACCCATTCTGGCGGATGATGGGTTAGAAAAGAATTGCGGCCTAACCCAACTGACCCATCATCCTCCAAAATAGGTCGACTTTCTCGCTCTTTGGCCTTCGACACCGGACCTGGGAGAAATTAATGGAACTGTGCCAGTGCAATGACGGGTCTCGGAATGACAAACGATAGACCGGAAGAGCGAAAGAAAACGTGCCATGAGAATGAAAAATATATGACCAAAATATCCATATAGATATGTGTATGATATTACCAATTATTTGCTCCCAAATGGTGGCAGATTCTAAAGTTAACCCCCCCCCCCCCCCCCCCCCCCCCCCCNTAACCCATTCATTCCTGTCGTTACACTTTCCCGTGCCCCCCCCCCCGCAATCTCTCTTTGATCGACCTTACGGTAGAGCGCTCGCTATACCGGCACCGAATTTTCCTTATAGCGAATTTTTTTTTCGCCCGTCCCTTCGAGTTCGTTAGATCGAGCGTCGACTGCATGGACCTTGGAGTCAAATAAGGTCACTCGAAAAGCGACGCGAAGTGTACAATTAATCTGTCAGCGGAAAGCCAGGTGACCCAAGGCCGACCGATCGATCGATGAAAGAGCGAAGGAAGAGGTTTCCGAGGCGCAGAACCAATTCGGTGGTGAGGATCTGTCACCTCGTGAAATACGCGAATTCATCATCCTTTTTAGTATGCCGATGGCAAGGCTCCATTACAGTCGGGCAAATTTGTTTTACCGTCTATCCTCCTCGTCGGGGAGAAATCCTACAACCCCGGGATCGGCGTGGGAGGAAAAAAAAAAAAAGCACGTTCTCGTCCCTGAACTTACCGCCACGAGTCGCTGGGAGATATCTTCCCCGTTCCGCTCGAAGGCTTCATCTTCCCTGTGTCTCTATTTCTCCACAGGCAGTCATTTACATTCTTCCAATCAATTATCATCTATCATCCCAAACCCTCGGACCATCTCTCGTCTTCCCGCTGTGTCCTCTATGCGGCGAACGCCTTGGATCTTTTACTTGGAAAATCTGGTCTCGAAAGCCCAGTAGCACAGCACACTGAACCAATATTGGCTCAACGTCGGGCCAATATTGGTCTGTTGCTCTTAAAGATTTTTTTGGCTTCAATAGCACAGCGTATTGGAACAAGAGCGATTCTTGGTCTGATGTTGATCCAATGTTGCTATATTTGACCAACGGCGGTCCAAATTTGGACCGATGACGGCAAGTGCTCTTCATCCAGTCAGCTCGGCTTCCTTTTCAGCCGTAACTAGGACGTCATGGAGCGTCTGAATCAGCAAAACGGGGTGCAAACACAAAATTCTGTGACGCTGCGTAAGAGGTTCGCGAGAATGGGGGTGCCTTGTCTCGGGAGAGGGTGAAAATAATTCATGCGGGGGGTGGGGCACGGGAAAGTGTAACGACAGGAATGAATGGGTTACATGGAAAAACTGGAGGTGAATTGCTCTTGCACCTCTTGAATGCGATTCAGGAGGTGCAAGGGCGACTCGACCGTGAATTCATCACGAATCTCGCGTTCCTCTCTTGCAAATTCGAAGTTTCGGCTGTAATATCCGAATATGCATATTAAAGCGCGATCGCCTGCTTTCATCGCACCAGTGCCTGGAATTCTCGTGTTTCATTGATCGAGAGAATAATAACGAAGGCCGAAATGACACAAGTCACGGTTTGGGACACGTGACTACCGCTCGTCCCTCTCTCTCTCCCCGTCTTTCCCATCTCTGTGCACGGTGACGGTATGGGGGAGGAAACTAGTTCATCGTCTCCTGACTGTTTACTCGGTCTTTGGGAAATCGTGCTTCCCCTCACGTCAGTTTTTCGACAACATGCCTATCCTCCCCACCTGAAATGTAAAGCTGGTTCTTCTAGAGTGGCTTCTTGGATTCATCGCCATTGAGAATTCATGATTGGGGAAGGACGAACCTACTTTACGAAAACTACGTGATGGGGAAGTGGTGAATCGAGCAAAATGTCCATTATAAGGATGTCAATGGCAAATTGGCCTTCAGGGGCACCAAGTCTGTTGGTTTATTGACAGTTGAAAAAAAATACTGAATCGTCCATCCTTTCGTACATGGGCCGATCTAATCAATGAAAGTTCACTTCCAAGCCTGTACACGACATACTTAAGTTTTATTTCTGTCATTCACCTAAGGAAATATGTAGTGAGAATTTCTTTGTTTCATAAAAATACAGCTGCTAAAATAGAACAATAACGGGCTCCCATGCAGAGTGCTTTTATTTTTTTTTCCAAGCAGAAAGTAAGCTGCTTTCAATGTGCTCAAATTTCAACCACAAGCCACACTCTGGTGATGCCACTCAAAGCTCCCGGCTGAGCTCAAAGCCATCGCACTTCATGGAATATAAAAATAGGCTGAACCAGGAATTTCCAACACTAAAAAAAGAGTCCAGACTGAAAAGAATGCAAGGGGGATCAGCGCTCATCTTGAACATCATCAACGGTCTCTAATTCCTACGCAGAATCAGGGCTCGGTTTGAACATCATCGACAGTCTCTAATTCCTGTGCAGTATCGAGGGCCTCACCGAGGGTCTCCGCAAACTGAAGGCTCTCGGAGACGCTGCTGAACACCGCCTTGAAGGTCCTGCGATATGGCGGATTCTGAAGGGAGTCGCAGGCGGTCCACTCGACCTCGGGCCCGCTGTTGAAGAACGTCGTCTGGATCGTGACGACTTGGTTCGCGTGGTGCTCCTCCCCGTCCTCCATCATGATGTGCCACGTGTAGGCGCCGATGTCGTAGTAGATGGAGAGGGTGCAGGGGGAGGGCAGCTGGTGCCAGGTTCCGTCCTTCTTCTCGAACACCTTCTCGACCTGGAACTTGATTTCTTCTTCCTCTTCGTCGACGGCGTCTTCGTCCTCGTCGACTTCGTCTTCTTGGGACTCTTCTTGGTCCTGTCCGTTTCTTAGTTCCGCCTCGGCGATCTCCTGTTGGCATGCTTCCCATTTCTGTTTGAAGTCTTTGGCGAGAGCTTCCGACTTGAACTTCACGGCAAGCTTCTCTGGCTTGGCCTCTCCTTCCGCAAAATCAATGCAGGTCCACATCCAAGAGGTGTTGCTCGACGATAGTGGCATGAGCTCCATGTCTGGCTTCAGGTAATGATTGCAGGCTAGTTTGTGGACTTGTTCCCGGCGGAAGAGGAGGCGAATGGTGTTGGCCGCAGAGTTCTTGAGGATCTTCATCAGACCGATCCCCCTTTCTTTCCACTGCTTCGTGTCGGAGTCGTACCGAAACAACTTGGACCTCTCGCTGAAGAGCACTTCTTCGTCCTCCTCTCCGGTGCGGACCTGCACCAGTTCCGGGAGGGGGACTATAGGTTCGTAATGAGGGTCGTGGTCGTCGTGGTCCTCTGCTTCGGCGTGGTCGTCCTCGGTGTCTTTGCTTTTGGCTTTTGAACCGCTCCCGAATATGGGCTTCCCTGCACCGGGGAACTGAAACGATTTTGAAGGTTGGTTCTCCAAGAAACTTGGCTGGTCTGAGCTGCTGGCATTCGCTAGGGCTGAAAATGATGGTAGTGAGTCGCCTGCTTTCAAAAAGCTCGGAGAGTCCAATGATGAAGGCATTTTGAACAATATGGAAGGCTTGGTGATACCTTCAGGGCCACACCCAGAATCTCCTGCTGAGGATTTAGAGACACTGCCAAACGGGGAAGTGCCTGCACCAAGAGACTGGAATGATTGAGGTTGGCTGTTCGAAAGAGCTGCAAATGTTGGCAATGAATCATCTGCTTTGCCAAACATGGTCGGCGTGCTGGTGTTTGCATCACAGGATGGTGTTGGCATTTTGAATGATATTGATGGTGTTGTTGAACCAAATGTGTGAGTACTCGCCTGCAAAGGCTTGGATCCAAATATACCGCCACTGTCTCCCGTTCCGAATGAGGCCTTGGACCCAAACACTGGAGTGGCAGAAGATGCACCGCTCTTTGCCCCAAACACAGCACCCGCCAAGTTAAGGGATCCAAAAATGCTTGTGTTTGCACTGGTTTGGGCCGCTGGACTCGCATCACCGGTCCCAGCTTTCTTTGGAGTCGAATCCAGCCTATCTTCACAGCCACGACATCCATCGCATGGAGGAGGAGGATTCGTTTCATACAAGAAGAACGTTGGTGGAAGTTTCAAATCTTCAGCCCTCTTCCTCTGCTCAGGAGTTGGTGTTGCCTCATACACAATCTGAATCCCCTCTTCTTCTCCGTTGTGAGTAGAAGCAATAGTACCCGTTTCTTCACCAGCCATCCTTCTCTGGGCCAGTTCCACCTTCTCCCGGAATAGCCGTGCAATCTCGGCATTCTTCAAGCGGATGACGAACTTCTCCAAGGAGCCTTCCATATTCTCAGAGTAATCCATGGCTGCCCATAACCAAGACCGTTCATCTTTCACAGAAAATGTCAACTCTGGTAACAGGTAGTGGTTGAGACAGGGTTTATGAACCTGCTCTCGCCTCATGACAATTCGCACCTTCCCCTTGTCAGGGTTGCTGAGAATTTTCACTTGTCCGATGCCACGTTCTTTCCATTCTCCACTATGAAAACGAAACAGCTTTGCCCTTTGCTCAAACAGGATCTCCTCACTTTCCTCCCCAGTCTTTAGTTCTACCAAGTCAGGCAAGGAGATGACTGGTTGGAAGAATATGTGATCGCTCTCATTCTCAACAGACTGATTTTCTTCGTCATCCTCATCAGGAGCTGCTTTTTCAGGAGATTTTGGAGACTTAATGGGAGATGCCTTAGATTTTATTGCATCGAAGGAGAATGTGAAGGATCCAGAGGTATTAAATGCAGGAGAACTGGCCAGTGAGATTAGGGGCTGTGCCTGAGGAAGTGTGAATTGGATTGTTGATGCTGCTCCCTGGAATTTTGGGGTTCCAAATGTAAATGGAGCTGGAGACTGAGTCCGACTTATTGCAGGTGTTTCATCTGTTTCTGTCTGGGAAGCAGGACCAAAGGATCCTATTGTGAATAGAGGCTGGTCCTTCAACATTGAAAAGCTGAACTCCAACTTTGGAGTGCTCTCAAGTTCTGGCTTTCCTTGTTCTAGTGCAGCTGACTTGACTTGGTCAGTTTTTGGTGTTTCGTCCTTCTTTTCTCTAGGTGCCTCACAAGCAGCACATAGAATGTTGGCAGCAGCATTTCTGACATAGCAACCAGTACACTCCCATGAACCTTCTTCAGGTCTGAACATCTCATGCAATGGCTTCAATGGCTTTGTGTTAAGCTGAGGTGAAGGTTCTGCTTCAGATGAGTCACTGGAGTCTGAGTCATCATCTATATCCAGAAGATCTTGTGCTTCTTCAAACTTATCCTTGAATTTCATTGCAATCTCAGGGTTTTTGAATTTTATGGCCAGTTTCTGAACTTCCAGAACTCCCTCTGAATAGTCCTGGACAATGACCACCCAAACTTGCTCTGAGTCACTTTTTGGCTGCAATTCTAATGTTTCAGTGATAGAAAAGTTGGCACAGACTTTCAGGACTTGATCCCGTCTCATGACCACTCTGAACTTATTGTTTGATGTGTCATGGAGGATTTTGAGAACCCCCACTCCTCTCTCTTTCCACTCCTTGGTATTTATGTCATATCGGAAGAGCTTGGCTCTCTCCTCAAAGAAAACTTCTTGCCCTTCTTCACCCGTCTTCACATCAATGAGACTTGGCAGATCAATAACTGGTGTAAATTCCACATTTGGTTCATACTCATGTGATTCATTCTTTTCATCAACAGAGTCATCCTCTTCCTTGGATATTGAAGGCTTAAAGACCTGAGTTCCTGTACCAGGCCAACCTTTGAAATTTGGATCCTTCTGGAACAAACTAGTTGGTGTACCGACAGAGGCCAAAGTTGAGAATGAAGGAACATTTGATCCCAAGCTGCTAAATCCAAAAGATGGTTCTGCAGGGGAAGAGAACTTCAGCCCTTCAAATGGTTTCTGCAAAATCTCTTCCTTCTTTTCAGGTTTTTCTGCATCTTCAGTTTTGACAGGGAAAACAGTAGGCTTGGCAGCAAAGGTGAATCCTCCAAAGGAGATCTTTCCATCATTGTTAGCTTTAGTGGTTA
Organism: Darwinula stevensoni; assembly: GCA_905338385.1. Taxonomy (NCBI): domain Eukaryota; kingdom Metazoa; phylum Arthropoda; class Ostracoda; order Podocopida; family Darwinulidae; genus Darwinula; species Darwinula stevensoni. The sequence goes on from CAJPEV010000532.1 coordinate 23,503, forward strand.
CAGGACTATTTGTTGATGTCTCTTTGTTGAAGCTGGCCATTTCTGCATTTTCAATAGAGTCTTCTTGTGTCATACTAATTGATGCCTTACACTTTTCCTGTGATTCACAAAAAACTGTCTCAAATGTCTTTGCAATCTCTGATGCACTGAAACGGACACAGAACTTCTCCATGATCCCATCTGGACTTTCTGCATAGTCCTGTGCCGCCCAGATGTAAGCTCGGTCATTATTCTTCATAGGTTGCAGGTTGGCATCTGGTGTGATGCAATGATTTGCACGGACTTTCAGAGTCTGCTCCTGCCTCATGACAAGGCGCACTTTGTTGGTTGCTTTATTCTCCAACAGCTTCAATTGCCCAGTGCCTCTCTCTTTCCATTCTTTGTCAACAAATCGATAAAGCCTGGCTCGTTCCTCAAAGATTACCTCTTCCTTCTCTTCTCCTGTTTCCACAGTCACTTTCTCTGGTAATGGTATAGCTGGAGAGAAATAAGCCTTACACTCCTCCATCCCATATCCATCGTCACCAGTCGATCCAACAGACTCATTACGTTGCTTTCCAGGTGTCTGAGGAGATAAGTCACTATCAGTAGGTTGAGAAGTGCTGACAGCTGGTATCTGGAAGCCAGGCATGAGGCTGGGCATGGCAGTGGGGATCACTGGAGAAAGTGAGGAATACAGAGGTTTAGGAATATTTGATAGGAAACCACTGACAGTAGTTGTGACAGTACTTGAACCACCTAGATGCATATTTGTAGTAGAGAGAGGTAAGCTACTGGACTGAGAAGAACTGGGTCCAGCCAGCAGAGATGCGAGGGTGGCAGTTGACTCTGCTGTAGAAACAGGCAGTGTGGGAACACCCAATACTGATTGAACTTGTGACTCACTGAGGGGCAGTGTTCCAACAGTGGCAGCTTGTGGGTAATAGCTTGCATCTGCTGCTTGCTGCATGTAATACATATCTTGGCAACGGCGATAAGAGTCTTCCATTCCAGCAGTTTGAGAACTCAAAAAGGGGTAGGCAGATCTCCATGCATCAGCAGAAGGAACTGCACTGTCTCCCTTTTCCTTCAGCACTTCAACTAAGTTCTTCATATCCTTTGAGACAGAACCCTGGGCCTCAGCCATGACCTTCATGGTGATTAGAAAATCCTTCATCATATCCTGACCTTGCTGTAGAATCTGTGTGACTTGTTTCATCACTGCTTCATGTGTAGCCATCATATTTTCCTGGGTGGTCATCATCTTCTCCTGTGTAGTCATCATCTTCTCCTGTGTATTCATTATTTTCTCTTGCATTACAACCAGGGTGTCAACACGCTCTGAACTGCGATTCATAGCGCGACGTACACCATCTGTTGATGAAACCAGGTAGGCTAAAGGCATGGCTCTCACTGTTTCATCTTGATTGTCTCTTGAGACAGTCTTCACAGGGGTGCTATGCATAATACTGGCAGAGCCATGATTCCCCACTCGAGGTGTACGAGGAGAGGCCACATCAATGGCTGAATAGTAAGATGAATTACTATCACCGTTGGTCATTGCACTCACATCCATGTTAGTCAAGTCAGCCATTATTTCTTCCAGAAGGTCTGAAATGCGACTCCTTAATTGGGGATTTGCTTCCTGGGACTGGAGACGGTCATGAGCATGGAGTAGGGCATCTCTTGCTGCATACAGCTGCTCCTCCCTCTTATCACTCAAGCACTTTTGAGCAAAGTGTCTATACAGCTGTGCCTTCATCAGGAGGGCTTGCGGACTACTCATGGATGCCAACTGTTTCAAGGCTTCTTCTGGTGGAAGTTGTGAAGCCAAGAAAAGTTTTCCTTCAGTTTTAAGACTCTTCAACTCATTGGGACTGCATTTAGATGGATCATCAAAGAACTTGTTCCAGGAAGGCCAGACTTTGTCCTCAATTGAAGCTTCCAATGCCTTCAGTGCATACTTCCAGTGATGAGTAGCTCTCTTGGACCATCCATCAACATTCTTCAGTTTACTCACTTTTGAAAAGTGCTGAGCCAGCACAGCGGCAAGGCGTGGAGAAAGACCTGTTGAATCAGGGGTTCGAACAACTTCCAGGCCTTGGCTGATAACCTTGTACTGTTCCTTCAGGGCTCCCTTTGTTTTCCCTCCACAGATGGACATCACTGCATTCCACCATTCACCCTGAAGACCAGTTGTTGGAGCAAGAGGAATGACATGAAGTGACTCGGAAGATGCAATGCAGTTGGCTGCTAATAGGAGAAAGGCAACCACATCATCTTGAGAGATGTCTTCCACTGAGAATTTATCCATTTTCAATGCATGTCGAGGCAAGGACAAGAGTCCTGAAGGCAACTGGTACTCATTAGGATGAATTCTGAAGAACCACACCTGCCACACCAACTTGGATGCATTAAGCTCAGCTGCCACTCTGTCGTGACTTTTGAGATCATCCAATGTTGGAAGTGTGATTTGAGCTGGTATAACTAGCCCTCGATTCAAACATATGTCTGGGACAGAATCACCAAGAATCTTCATCAGCTGCTGCTTCCCATGCTTGTTTCCATGTTCAATGAAGCTTTTTTGTACAAGTTGTTCGGCCTCTTCCCCCTGATATAGCAGCCAGTGGCCTGCCTGACTGATTCGCATGTGTCCCAGACTGCTAAGACTGTCCAAGATTGGGAAACCAGTTACACTCTGAGGAAGATCTGTTGTATATGCCTGATATAAGAGACAAGGGGTGGCAGCAGCAGAATTGTTAAGGAGGATCAAGCCTTTCTTGGCCTTGGTCTGGGCAAGGCGTGAGAGAAAATAGCAGAAATCAGCCAAAAAATGGCAGTGCAGAATTAGTTTCATTCCATCTTTCCATTCAGTTTCTGAAGAGCAGAGAACTTGATTCAACTCCATTAGGCAGGCATTAAAGGTTTGAATATTGACATTTTCCTCCATGCAAGAGGCCCATGCTTTAAGATTATGGGCAGTGAGGTGTGCCAGCTTCACTTCAAATGACATGCTCTGTGGTGCATTGTCATGAATCACCTTAGTTAATCCAATCACAGAATCACATAAATTCAAGTCATTGATCAGTTCGGAGTTACATAACAGAGTTGTCAGGTGCTGGATTGCACTCCTCCAGTTCTGTCCTTCAATGTAGGATTTGATGAGATCAAGCAACAATGTATGGTTTCTGGGGTCAGAATGGAGGCGATCAGCCAGAGAGGCTTGCAGCATCTTTTGAGACCCAGCATCAACCTTGGCTCGATCAGCAAGGATGCAATGTCTAATATCCTCCACAATGCTGTGAGCATTACCAAGTGACTGTTCAGCCATTTGGGCAAAGAGTCTTGCTTCCTGTGGCAAGGTGTCCAACTCCTTTAAGATACTGGCCCCAATCTGAAATAGATCCTCTTGGCCACGGTCCCATTCAAGAGAAGTCTTGTACCGAAGAAATGCTCCCTTCTTGTCACCCTTCTCCTTCAGAATGTCACCAAGGAGTCTGTAGCCAGATGCAGAGTTTGGTGTTGCAGTCAAGAACTTCTTAACCTCACGCTCAGCTTCATCCAAGTGCCCATTCCGAAGATGCAGGTTTGCCAATTGATATAATCTCTCAGGATTCATATTATCATTGGCCACTGACCTAAACATGGCTCAGTGAACATCACTTATCACATCACATCTGACATCTGTATTTCACCTGGAAAGAGGAAACACATACATTTAAACAATAAACTACTTATATTAAATTAATATTACTTATTTTACTTAAATACTTATTTTACAATTCAACAAAATATGTATGTAAGGAATTAAAAATCATTCCAACTCTACAAAACACATGGGTCTATATAGGAAATCAAATCATTCTCCAAGGAAGCTGGAATTCCAAACTCATTCATTCAGGAAAATGTTTGAATAACAATACCATCTGTTCCTAGTACCACTTGTTCAGTCCTAGAGGAGTGGCAATACCACAAAATGTCTAATTTCAAATGCAATATATATTTTATGCCAAAAGGAGAGTGCTTCTGTGGACTGTTTCCATTCAAATATCACCTTTGCCAAAGCCAAATTTCTCCTTTCCATGAACCTTTAGTCTGTACTTTTGCCTTTCCAAGATGGAAGATATAGGAGTCATGTGAATTCAAGTTAACAACTTTAGTATAACTGCAAATATAATATAATTTCACACTCCCTGAATAGAATTTAACTTTAGGGATTTCATGCTTTCTAGCATAAGTGAATTTGGAACAAAAACTTGAACTATGAGCACAAGTCACTTGACTCTTATCATGGAAGATCAGGTTTGATTCCTGATCCTGGAAATTTCCAACTCCACTAGGGTTTACCCTGTGATTTCTGCACATCAAATTTTGTTTACACCAAACTTGTTCAGTGCCAAATCTTCCAAAAGGAAGGGTATTCTCTCCAAATAAAGACTATTGCATCTAATAAGTGAAACAAAAATATCTTTTTCTGGAGTAAAAAAGAATGCAATGCCCATATTCTGGATAAGTCCAATGGCAAGATAAAGGGAAGAAGATAGAAAAAGAATGATTATAGGGAATGTTACCTTTGTGTGCAATGCAAGGAATGCAATGCACACATAGAATTTTGAATCCAACGAAATATATCACTGGGCTGCTGATAAAGCACAAAACAGTGTAGATGAACTGCACAGCAACCAATACAAACCCCCCTCTGCCCCCCAAACATTTGCTCGGACATGGTCATTTCAATACCTAAAAGTTAACATACACAAGTTAAGGTAAAAGGAACCACAAAGACCAGATAAGGCAGCCATAAGGTCCATAACCACCTGCCCTGGACCCACGACACTTGCCAACATGGCACAGGGATGACATAATGGAATTAGTTTTATATAATGACCTTACTAACAGGAAGGCACACCATAGTGCTAGTAACTATTACATATAACATTCTTGAGTATTTGTACTATCACATGTCCTTGAGCACTTGTCTAATCACATTATGTTCTTGAGTATTTGTCTAATCACATGTTCTTGAGTATTCATCCAGTAACATGATGTTCATTAACTCTCCACTGAATAATTCAAAACCTTTTGTTCTTCTTAGGCATTTTTCTTCATCTACCTTCCTCTCCTGTCTGCTTCCACCCTGTTACCTTTCACCTGTGTCTTCTTGCAAAGATTTGGTCTTGTAGCTCTTCGGACTGTGGGTGAAAAGCGATCTGTTTTGGCCTCATTATTTAGTGGTTGGACTCTTTTATGCAAATGAGGAGACCTTTCTCTCTTGACCATTTTTATACCTCTCTTCCTTTTAGGAGCCAGGTGGCATGGAGGACTTCCAATTTCAGACATAGAACATAACTTGCTATGAGAACTGCTCTGCAGGCTTTCCAAACTCAACTTCTCATCAGTGATCTCAGAACAATTAGCATTGTCCCTGGGCCTAGTGGATGCATCAGGTCTGACCCTACATGCCCTTGAATACTGATCATTTTCTTGCTTACCCAAGGACTCAACAGCCAAGTGATCCATAGCTTCATGACTGTCTTTTTCACTTGTAGATGCAATAGCGACTTTGCTCTGAAAATCATGCTCAGAAGCCTTTCTTTGCTTGACAAGGGCTTTCTTCACAGTCCCAGACTTACGAAAACCACCACAAGATTTTCCCAAGTTATATTTGGGAATATCAGGTCTTGAGGCAGCAGTGCAACCTCCACACTCTACTTGAGATTCAATCACCTCATGTGATGAAGAATTAAATACATGCTCACATGTCTTGCACACATGGGATGGATTCCTAAAGCTTTTGTCACTATTCTCAAAGAGGGTATTATTACTCACAGACCCATTAGTGATAGATTTTAAGTGAGGCTCCTCACATTCATCAATCTCCAGGGAAGATTCTTCACCATGGTCATCATTACCATTATTATCAATTTCCTCCTCTTCAAAATTGATGTTGGGCATGTCTGGCAACCTGGCCACCATGTAATTAGGTTCTACCTTATGAGGATCATAAATCTCTTCCTTTGGTTCATCTGCCTTAAATTTGGACACAATGCTTTCCTCCTTCAAAACAGTTTCTTGCATTTTCTTCAAATACCTTCGTGGTAGATCTATTTGCAAGACAACCTTAATTATTCTCACAGAAACAGGAGCAATCCGTGTAAGCCCAGAGTCAGTGTGATTAACAGAAGGAATGAATGGTCTGTCCTCCTTGACTTCAGACCAGGGAAACCTGGCATTGCCTTGTGGATTAACCTTACGATGGCCCCTGCCTCCATTCATTGCAAAAATTTTCTTGTCTTTGTAAACACCTGAAACCATAAGGAAAATAGAGATAACTCTAAACTCAGAAACACCACCAAAAGCCTAAAACTAAATGAAATTAGCCTGAATATTTTGACATTAGTTTCTATGAGCATGTCCCACATATGGTCTAAGTTCATTCATGATGAAGTAATACTCACCCAAGGTATTATAATTCAGTCCACTCAAACATGACAAAAAAATTTGCTGACACTCCACCTTCGTTTGCTGTCTATCCGTTCCATACCTGATTCCAAAAAACTATGCCCCAGGGTAACAGGCCTTTCCCAAAAGTATTGTTAAAATTGCAATCTTTCCGGATTTCTCTTGAGAGTCCCTCCTCCGAGAATATTTAAATGAAGGCATCAGTGGCTTAAAGCTTCCCAAAGCAACTTTGGCCAATTCACAAAGGCCACACAGTCTAAAAGTAAATATGTAAGAGTAGGTGGGACTGTTACCATGCTGCAGTTTCCAAGTGATCAGCTCACAGCCCAAGTGATCACTCTCCCAGTTGTTTTAAGGAGGCCCAATCCTAATGTAAAAACATGTGGGAGTTCCACCCAGTCCCCTTTTGCTTTAGACATGTTGACCAATGTTAACACATCTAACATTAGGCCTAATTGATCCAGGAGGAAGTAGAGGACATACCATAGGGAGGGAGAGGGGGTTGACATAATGAACTACACACAAACACTTGAGAGGTCCACACCCCCATATTACATAACACTTTATTCTTGGTCCACATGAACTGGAAAGTAAGTACAGCCCAAAGTTACTTATCAAGAGTTTTAAATGTTTCACTGGAAACAGGATCTGGAATTGTCTAAGGTTCCCATCTTTCACCATACATCCCTCTTTGCTCAATGACGAAAATTCTGAAACACCTTCTGATCCAAGTCTTTCCTGTCTACTATGTTCAGAGATAATGCATTGCCTTATAATTTACTTGTAGGCCCAGGCCAAGACAGTGCATGAAGCACCAGGCATGTATTCATGAACAGTTATGAAATAGAGTTGCAGGCTGTAGATGAAGAAATGCAACATGAGCATCAGTAGTTATTTCCATGCATTCACCATAAGGTCACTTTTTCTCATTCTGTATCAGGAATGGTACTGTCAACATAGGCAGCAGATTTCATCACATCACAATATTTAAAATGAGTTTTCGAAGTCCACCCGGGTCGCCTAACGCACGTCTAGGGCATTACGCGACATGAATCGGTTAGTCACGGGTTGCGTGAGAGCAGCCTACAAGGAACAATATGTCCAGCCTAACATGTGGTTCTGTCTAGTCCGGGGTTGTCGCTCCTCACACTTTCCCCACTTTTCCGCCCAGAACTTGAAATTCAGATGAAAGACCAACGGCCTAAAGTCGGTCTCACCTTCGCCATAACGTGACCCTAGGGCGTAGGCTATATCTAGTTAGGCCTATCCACGACTCGACTAAGCGGAGACTGACGTCAGCGGTAGAAACCCGCACAGGACAATGGAGAATGCGGGCCGTCACCCAAAGGAATTCGTGCAACCAAGGCCAAAGCTAAGCGGTGAGACTACGACGTCTAACCACGATTAGGCCACTACTTCGACGTGCACTTTGCCGCCAGATGTCTCATCCTCCACGAGCGCCGTGTGCGCGCAGGAGTGAACTATGGTTGCCAGATCATCGAAAAAACCCCTCCCCCTTCCCCTTTCTTTGACGCATGCATGAGATTCGTACCGACATCATAAACGTTGTTCGTCAAAGCTTTTGCGCCAAAATGAGGACATTATATTCATCATCAAACCTACAAATATCCTCAACCATTTGGTGAAGGTATTTGCTTACAATTGAAGCCACCTTTATATAACACTGGAACTGTTCTTTTTCAAACGTATTATTATTATTATTACCAGTGTCATCATTACCCGAATTAAGCTTGTGTTGACCTATTGGGTCTGATACTAACTGGTGTCAACGCAGTTCTGCAGTTTGAACTTGAAGGGTTGCAATTCTCGGAGCTGAAGGAATCTTCTCTCATTAGGAATACAGTTCTCGCCATACATACAGTAATAAATACAGTCAACCGGATGAACCGGGTACTGCGCAGAGCGCTTCAATCATGTCATACATAAATATGTTTCGTTCGCAAGCCACCGGGTCCTACCTCATTCTAAATGCAAAGCGACCCATTCAGGTTCGACCGTCATGCTGCCAAAATGTCACATTTATGATCGTCGGAGGCGTTAGAACAGTCAGACCAGAACAGCACCATGACAGTGAACGAATAAAATCTTCAAGCTCCGAAAGAAAGAAAGAAGCGACGAAATCACGAGACTACCCCAATATCCGATAGATGTCGCAAATAGTTAGAAGGCAAGATGGTTCCTTCCATGAATTCAGCTGGGAAAACGCTTCTTTTCCACACGTGGTGACACCCGCCGATGGAGTACAATACTGTGAAATCTGATATGTGATAGGCCTTAAGAAAGATTAATTACGGAATTCTGTAGCGTACAGGATGGCCACTGGAACAGAATACATTCGGGATGAGTTCGGTGAGTTTTTGTAGGCATGCTTGCAGACCTAGGCGTTTGCCTTAGAATTAAAGTTAAATTGGAGAAATGTAGGCCTACTTTAAAACAATTGACTAAGATCGGATGAAATTTAGTAGAATGAGGTTGCAGAGAATTCATGAGTTTCTTCCCAGAAAGAAGAATGGAGAATCCTGTCAGTGTTTATTGACAGGATAAATATCACTTACGTAAACCATGGGAACAGTTTGTAATGTAAGGAATTACTTCCGATTCTGAGAAAATTCTAGGTGAAACGGTTTAAGAAAATTGCTCAAATGTTTTGATGCAACTAAGAGATCATGAAGAAAAAATTTCAGAGTGGACCCCCAGGGGTGTCTTCAAGAGCACTTCCCAGTTGTTGCTGAAAGAAATCCTTTAACCTGCATTCAAGCCTCAGAAGGCAAATATTTCAAACAAAGGCGAAATGTTTTAAAAATGTTTGGAAACTTCATTTTAATTTTGATAGGCATTTGAATGTGTCAGGAGTGATTCCATGTTATTATATAGATGATACAGTAATTCCTTATTTTTCAATGCTGGATTGAATGATGTTCCAACACAGCATTTCATGCAATATATGTTCCAACACAGCATTTCATGCAATATATGTTCCAACACAGCATTTCATGCAATATGCAGCTGTTCTCACTTGAATCATTTACTGAGTTCCATTACAAAATAGTGATAATAAAGGATGTCTTGATAGATTGAGGTGAGTACATTACAATACAGTCCATCTGGCAGGTTGTTATCTGCCAGTGCCGATTTCCAAAGAAGACTGTGTAGAATGAAAGAAAAAGAAAAAGAAATTATGTGAACAGGCTCGAAAACTGATTCTCAAGGGCAATAAGAAAAAATTAAGGCTGTCATATGCATATATCAATGAATGGATGTCATCTCTGGTAGTTGGAGGCATGGTAGGATTCATTACTCCCTGCTAAGGTCACACCTTTCCCCACACACTGATCACAAGCGTGAGCTCATGGAGGATGGATAGAGGTGTGCGCTCCGATTGAGGCAAGAAATGATGGAAGACAAACCTCAGCCCGATCGCGGTGAGAAAAGATTGAATCCTTCGGTGCATCCCTCCCCCCTGATGCATCGATATACTATCAACAGTTCGGGTCAATACATCAATGTTTTTTAAACTGCTATCGTGACAGCCCTAGTGATAATTAGATATAAGTCAGTATTGAAGGTACAAAAATATTCCAACCACATGCTCAAGTATGCATAATTGCCTACCACAAATACACCTAAGAAACCTTAATAACTCTGATCTGAAAATAATCCTCATTGCAGAGTCTGCAGATACAGACTCATCAATGATAATAGACTGACAGAATTCTGTTGGTTAATGGAATGGGAAATTATACGATGGCCATTATATTTCTTGTCTATGCTGCTGGAAGCAGACACTTGTTCCCTTATGTTAATTCTTATCATAAAACCCTAGACTGGTCAGCAGAATGTCTTTTCCTTTCAACATATAAGAAGTAAGACTGAATTGGCAAGAAATGCCTGACGATTTGTGGAATGACCTTGATGGCAATTGGCGATATTGCATCCCTTCTTACTGGGCCAACATAGAGACAATACCTGTTCTTCCTCATTGTTTCATCCTGGAGTAGGTTTCCAAGATGATGGAATAATTGGCAGTGAAATAAACATCCATGCAGAATCACTTAAAAAAAAAAACATTGAATGGGCTGACCTGTTGCTGGGCATAAGAAATAACCATAGCAGTGATTCTAGTATTGCCTAGTCATTTTGAAGTCTGCAGTCAAGAGTCAACTCAAAAAAAGTTCCTTCCTTAAAAACAGCAGAAATATTGGCTAGGAAAATACAGATCTGTATCAGCCCATTAACCAACCATATCCATAGTTGACAGGCAGATAACCTTCCTATTCTGTTTGGGTCTATTTGACCCGAAACACTCGTTCAACCTGATGTATCTTTGATGTATTTCATCGAAAAAATTGAATTTTTTTTACTTTTCCTAACTTTTCAAATATATTTACAACCTCAAAATTGAACTCATTTCCATGAAGCATTACTAAAATATTTGTGATACCCCCTCCTGTTATGCTCGGGTCTATTTGACCCGATTGCAATACTAGTGCATTTTCCACTTTGGTTACACCATCTTGAACCTTCTTGGAACAAGCTTCCAGAGCATTTGTCCACGAGAAATGTAATGATTCTCAAAGTCAAGTGTTCTGCCAGTTTTGGGAAAGTGCAGATTCAATCTGGTTTTGGCTTCACAAGCCTGTCTGGGTTGCTGCGTGACTTCTTGTTGCATTACACCCTCTTGGGGCATTTTCTTCGCTTTTTGTTGCTGGATTATCCTTGGCATATCTCTCATGTTTTTCAGAGACTGTATGAAATACATGATGGAATCAGCCTTTTTTTTGTCTATGGAAATTTGAACTTTACATATGACATAGACATATTCTTGACGTGGCACATGCACAGCACTCAAAGGTTAGCAAACACATGCTAATATTGTTCAAGAGGTGTTGACTTGTTCAGCAAAAGACAGATATAATGCCATCACAATGACTACTATACAGGTGAGCCCTACATTACCTTGGAACATTTATTTTGGGTGCCAGTATATTATATGTTGGACACCTTGGCCTACAATGCATATGTGCTGTGGGCTGCAATAAATCTGGGATGGCACTAGAACAAGCTCTTCAAAAGAAGATTGTTCTTAATAGAATTGGGCTTGCAGTTCTTTTGCCCATTGCTAGAGACAAGAGAATATTTTATATGTATACTGTCCTCTGCTACCATTGTCATTTCTGTGTGACTGCCTAGACCATGCAATGACTTGAGCTCCTATGCTGGACTGAGTGCATCATACAACAAAAAAGAGCTGGATATACTTTTTGTCCCTCCACAATCATCAGCTGTACGTCATGTGGAAAAAATATTTGCAATTTGGGCACAAGTATGTTTTATGTGCCTTGCAAAGTCAATAATAAATAAAGGTTTGTCACAATTGACAATTTTAGGAATCAGTTTTTGTTGCAACATTTTGGAATTAACTCAGTGTTAACAATAATTAGGTATGCAAACATAGCTAATAAAATAATGAACACATGAGTGATTGACCCTTTTGCTATAGGAAATCACGAAGCAGCAAAAAAACTCAAGTGAATTCCTATTCAAATCAAAGGAAGTGTATATCAGGTCAGGGTGACCCGAACGTAAATGGTGTACCTAAAATGGGAACAGAATAGGAAGGTTAAATAACAAGATATGCTCCTATCGAAATAATTGTTTTGGTTGGGGAATGGACTCTATTTAAAACATTAATACACTATTATTCACAAATTCTCTTTACAACTTGAAAATCTTATTGATTCAGAACTAATAATAATAAGTAAGTTGAAACCAAAACATGCAAAAACACTTCAAGTTTTATCCTGAAGCTTCTCACTGTGGCTTCTGCACATGATGTGGTCCACATCCCAGCAATATTTTATGTTTATGCCAAATTCCTTGTAGCATATCTGTTTCCACATTGGATACTCACAATGGGTGCAAGTCTCCTCACAAACAGAAATGCAGGAAAGGGAAATCTGATGATTGTGGAGGCCAAGCGAATGGCCCTCCACATCTGATCTGACATCCTGGGAATTTTTTTATCAGAGAAACATCATTTGATGAAAATGTGCAGGAGCACAATCTTGCTGAAAGATGATGTTATCCCCCATGTCCTCATCCATTTGTGATACAAGAAAGTTCCAAGTATGTCCAGGTTCATTTGAGTAGCAGCACATGATTCTCCAAAATGCACAATGCTTTCTGAGCTGTGAAGTCCACCTTTTTGCTGATTTGAACTCACATGCCACCTACAGAATGAATAGGACTTGGGTATTCAGGTGACGCAAAACTTGATATTTTGCAAATCTTATTGCTTCAAAACTAAAGAGAATTTGTGAATGGGTATGTATGTATAGGTATTCAGGCTTAGGAATTGTAATACACCTTGGTTCTTATTTCAATTTTTACCTTCTTTTCTGATGAAATACTTTGAAACATGCCTAAAACTATATATTTTGGACTTTGTTGGTGATGTATCCTTGCAACAGGAAAAGAACAGGTATGATGTAGTAAATGTCAGATAACTTACCTTTTAATTTTTTTTGAGCATATAAGTTAATCTCTTCATGTGCACTCCCATGGCTGGTCCAAACCCAACTCATGAATTCTCCTAAACTACTTCCACTAGTATTACTATAAGGTCTACATTGAACTGCGATGTTGGTATGTTCTAATATACCTTGCTTTAGTTGAATTCAACATATTGATATTTCTACTGACACCTGACATGACAGGTGCCTTAGAGGGATTTAAGTATCATCCTAGAAGGTGTTTTATTTGAATGGAGAAATATGACACCAGGTCTCTATGGAGCAGTGTTTAAGACCTATTTCAAATGTGGAAATAATATCCTTATATGAAGTTATTTATCAATAGCTGATAAGCCCACTTCATGCCAGAGCATGGTGCAGATGCTCCTACCCTAGAAATTTGATGATGCTTACTGTGGCATTAGACTTTTTTTCAGAAAAAGAACGATTACGTGAAAGTACCTAAATCTAAATGAATGTTTGAATGCAATATCTTGAAACTTTTCATTAGATTATTTCTCTATAAATTTTCCAAATAATTCATTGTTGTATTAGAACACTGCTTCCATTATGAAAGGAAACCAATTCAAGTGTGACCTGTCATCAACATGGAGAGAGTTAAATAATTTCAATTATAGAGTGCGGTGCTGCAGTTGTACAGTTACCTTCTCAGAAACCATCAAATTTATTTATCATGAAAGAGTTTCTGATGCTTGCTTTAATTTAGGAAATTATGTCAATGGATGGCTATTGTTTGCTGAAATCCCTCTTCTGGCTGAGCATGCATCATGGCTTGAAACCACGTAAGATGCAATACTTGGTGTATATCTAAATTTGAAAGGTTTGAAGTGGCTGTAGTGATGAAGATACACTAATGAATATTAAACTTTTTGCATTATGTGCCCTGGAAAGTGCTGTTTTTTAACTCATAGTTTTACCTCTTATGTAATGGTTACATGCCTACATGTGAGCCTTGATTTGATGTGATTTGTCATACTGATGTGCTTGTTATCCTTTATCAGGTGCACTTTTCATTGCTGCTAGTCAACGACCAGATGGCAGCTGGAGAAAGCCTCGTCGTGTGAAAGATGGCTATGTCCCCCAAGATGAAGTCCCTTTGTAAGTGGTGGTATTAGCGATAGGATAGGCCATACATTATTGATAAGACTGCTACTTAAACTGATAAAAAGGTAGAAAGTGCTTCCTCATGGGTTTCATTTGTCACATATATCAATTTTTCTCATAATAGATGTGCTTTTGAAATATCTTTGAAAATGCCATCAGAATCCCTGGTGTACACTTAATTTTTGCTAATTGCTATCTTTTATGTCCAAGAAAACCAGGTCTTTGTCATTATTAGAAATATAATGTTTGTTCTTCAATGTTAGTTTAAACATTTGAGGCCAGATTTTAAGTTAGATTAGCATACATTTTTTGTTTTCATCTGGTTTTTACTGTTATATCAGTGCTACAATGCCAGAATCACCAAAATGCATTTTGTTTGTTGTGCAGGAGAGGTATACAAAGTTTACAGAAGGGGATAATAGTTCAGGATGACATCAGGCTTTATTTCTATAATGATCTTGTACTTGGTTGTAACAAAAGTTTTTGTGCATGCAAACAATGCAACAGTCCACGAAGCATGATTTTTTTGTCACACATACTGAACGAAAGTGCGTTTTATGCCACGTATAAATATATGTAGCTATATTTTTACAAATTGCTAAATTGATAAAAATTACAGTTTTCAGAATGTGTGGTGAAAAAATTGTGCTTCACGGACTGTTGGATTGTTTGTATGCATAAAAGCTTTGTGCATACAAACTTTGTTACAACGTATTAAGTGCAATAAAAGAAGACAGCAGATTGGCAATTCTAGCATTGGAAAGATTGCAGTCTGGCATTATAGTGGCAATATATGTGTTATTGTTGCTGTTACTATATGAAGCTTATTAATCATCGAAATCCAGGTATGAGAGCAAAGGGAAGCAATGGGCTAAATCCAAGCCAGATTACCCTATTGGATTGGCTCCAGAAGATGTGGAGAAACATAGAGCAGCTAAATCAACCTTTTCAGCTGATGACCTGAAGATTGAGTACTTCCAACTTCCCACCACTACACCTCCTATACCTGGGCTCCCCATCACAGAAGCTCCATCCCAACCAGGTTCTTTTTATCCCATTTTTTTAAAAAGTACCTTGTGCAAAGGCAACCTTTGTTATTAAGGGAAGGTTTGGTAATTTAAGTGTGGACCTTGACATGGTCAAAAGTGGAACAAGTCTCAGTGGAATAAGGACTTATACTTCTCATCCTTGCATACCCTTGGAGACAGGAAGACACATACAAAGCAGACTAGATCTAGCCAACCACTTTATGTCATGAGAGCTTATAAACAAAAGGAAATTCTCTTCAGGAATTCCAATGGCATAGCTTTAAAGCAATTTCAAACAAAGCTGTGTCATTGCCAAGTAATTACATAACTTCTCATAGTTATGGTTTGTAGCATAAAAAAACTAGCCAATCAATAAACAGACTTTATAGATGGTCATAACTTTATTTATGAAACCATTCAAATTTAAGAAATTTTTAGCAATGGAAAAATGTATGACCATCAATTCCTACACCCTCAAGTACTTCCTACAAGTATATTGATTTAAGAACCAATATCCATTGTATCCCTAGATGAACTTTGAAAAATGTTGGGAAATTTTTAAATTGAGGAAAAATCCTCTTTAAAATTTTGGCTGTAACCTAAATGAAGGAAGACCACAACTCAAATTCCAGAATATTATAATTTTTACAAAAAGAATGTGTCAGGAAATTACAATGCTAGAAGTGATATTATGTTTAACCTTGCAAACAATCCAAGGCAATCCAGTAGAGGCCCAAAAGGAGGATTGCCTGGAAAATAGGATTTAATGTATAATTTCAAGATTCCTTTCATGATTCTTTTGCACCTGGTGTCTAAGAATCAATCAAAAATTCAAAAAGATTGGTTCTTAGCTCTCTTGGCTTAAAAAAAAAAAAATATATATGTTTGTATTTAGTGGAAAGTTGAAAAATGTGTGTAGCATCATTATTATATTTGAAATTTGTTTCTGAGTGCATAATTACTTTTACAGTACCTTTTCCCATACCATATATAGCATTCAGATGTCAGAAATGGCAAGGAGGTATTCGGTTTTTCCTGTAGAGATTTCCTCTGAAGATTTATATCCTTCGGACATCGTGACTTCAGGCTAACTATGCTTGCAATCAGAAAAGTATAATAATATCTTCCATTTATAAATCATGCTATAAAGCAACCTATCTCTCATCATAGGTCAAATTTCCAAGTCTGCCAAGAAGAATGCCAAACGCAAGGAAAAGAAGAAAGTTGCAGCTGCCACAAGTGCTGCTGCTGTCACAGCTGCAGCAATTGGTGACTCCCCAGCAAGCTCTAAGTCTTCAGTCTCAGATTTTGCCATCATGGGCCTGGATGCTGAATTGGACAAGCTAGAACTTGGAAGTGATGATGCTTCTCCTGAATCGTACACCAAGCGGCTCCGAAACTTGCGCAAGAAACTGCGGGACATTGAGGCATTGGAGAGGCGTCTTACCAGTGGAGAACTCCCAAGCGCCGACAAGGACCAGCTGGAGAAAGTGAAGAGAAAGGAGCAGGTTGTGAAAGAGATTGCAAGTCTGGAACGTCTTCTTGCAAGAATTTGAAGGATCTCAGTTTCTCCCTCTTGATTCCCAGTGTTTGTGAATTGTCCTTATCTTCCTTCCTTGCAGGTCTCCCCTTTACTTTTGTCTTGGTCATACTTCTTGTTTTTTTGCATTTCTGATGATGCTGACATCCGTGTAGTATACGTTTCAATGGTTGATTTTGATTTGGTTTGGCAAATTTGTGAATATAAAGTTTGATGTTGAACTTGTCCAGTCTTCATTCTTATCATAGTATTATGATAAATGTATAAAATCATAAAATTCATCCTAATTTTGTCAAAATGTATATTTCATTTTAGCATTAAAATGTGGAATACAGGAAGACCTTGTCTTTATAATTTCTATTTTTCTTGTCCTCTTCAGGTATATCCTCACAACAAAATAACAGTATGAAGTTCCACTATCTCCACATGTAATGTGAAGATGATGTGAAACATAATTTACAGAGAACCTTGGGCTCTCTCCATTTACTTTGGAGGGCGAGAGGCCTATCAGAGCTCCTGTGAAACCACAAAGATCCTTGTTTTTATTATATTCTTTTTTTCATACTCCATTTTGTGTTGATTCCATGAGAGTTACAGGCTTGGAAGTTTCTGACAGACCAAAAAAAAACAATTGTGACATTTCTCTCTTGAACACTGAACTTGCCATCAGGAATAAGCTATGGGATCAACTGGTATCCTGATTGTGACATCAGTGACAAGGTCACATTCGGGCCTGCGGGATATGTTTCGTGCAGCTGCGAGGCACATCCAACGTCTCATGTTCATTGGCATTGATCCCAGCCTGTCTCGAACAACCATCCCACCAACATTTGGGGCACGGCGAGATCTCATCTCTTCTTTGTACGATTGCGCCTACCAGGCATCTCCACATCTTGATGCAAGGGTGCTCCTTGGCCCTCTGAAGCATCCAGGTCAGGCACTTAACCTGCGTTGTCCTGTGGAGGTGGTCCTCTTTGATACTGGCTACTCTGAAGATTTCATGAAGAAGTACATTGAAGCTCAAATTCCAAATCGGGATCCTGGATGTCGCATATTGTCTCTGGACGTTCTCTCGCACGATTCCAGTGCACCTGGTATATATCTTGGTCTTATGCTGATTTCCTATCTGTGTTTTATGTCTTAATGGGAATGATATTCTTGTCACTCCAATAGGGAAGAGTTGTGTAAATTTGGGATTAAGCATTATAATGTTCAAGTATCAGGTGAAAGGACACAACTATTCATGGAATCATGGCAAGGGCCTCAGAGAGCAGGTATCCTTAAGTTTGAATGCAGGTGTATTCCATCCAATCTCAACTAGGAAAAATGGACAATTGGCTGCCCATCTCAAGCTGTATTTGCTTTGCAACCTGCATATTTGCTTATGCTCACACTGAGGATTGAACAACATGAATGTGAGGGAATCACTTAAGCCATTTTCAAGAATATATACATAGTATGACAGTGCTACCAAATTTTTTTACTTTTTTTAATGTCTAATTTTGGTTGTAATTTTTAAAGTTATTATATACTGGGGTATATTATCTCAAAGTTGTCATTAGCTCCTAGTCTCATTCCAAGGACAAGGATATATAGGAAAAAATTACAATTATGAAGGAATGGGTGAGAAACACCAAGCTACATTGTATTTATACAGGTTTGCATGTCCATAATACAGGGTGTTCAAAAAGGAAAAACAACCCATTGGAGAATGCATGTTTATTAGTAAATAATTTCAATTCCTAATGTAACTTAAAACAATGAATATTCTTTTCTTTCTTGAACTGTGAACACCATTCTTGTACTTAATGATCACTGAAACAGAAAGAAAGCAATGGGTTACAATGATATATGCCTTATCCAATAGGTTGCATTTCTTTTTGAACACCCTATATAAGAGCAAGGGTCCAATGGAGAGGCTTTGGCTATGGTCAAGATTCTAAAAAATTCCAGTTCAGAGCTTTCTTTGGTTTTTAGTTCCTTTCCTGGAGATCTGGTTATAATCTGTGAGCAAAGAGGAATGTGCAGCAATATCACTACCCTAATTTATGGATAATTTGCCTCCTTTTAGATTTTAAGATGCCATGAAGACACTAAAAAGCTATTGCAGACTTGGGATTTTTGAGGAAGACTGTCCAGTTACTTTATATGGACACTAAGCTCTGAGCTAAAGCATTCATTTTGACTTGTGGCTGCCTGTCTCCATCTCATAAGGTTACCCAGCCATTTCATTTTGCAGGGACCCTGAAGGATAGTCCCTCTGTGAAACCCAAGGAGAAATTTACATCCTTTGACCATGTGGTGGTGGGTGGGACATTCGATCGTCTGCATCATGGCCACAAGATCTTCCTCTCTGAAGCCCTCCTGCTGACAAGGAAAATCCTCACAGTTGGTGTCGCTGATGGGCCTCTCATCCAGAGTGAGATGCCTGCTTGTCCTTGACACTGCTTCTTTCTGTTGGTGGATGAGGACTAATACAAGTTTTGTACAGTTTAACTAGTCATGATTGCAGGTCAGCATAGTTCACCTTTTGAGTCAGGCTTTCATAAAGTTCTTTAAATAAAGTTATTTACCTTACGTCAGAGATACTTCTGCTTCCAATGTTGTATTACTGTCATGAAATGTTCAATTTTTTCATTGACCTTCCTGAATTCATAAGAGTACATATTCTAATTATTTTCCCATTTTAGGAAATCCATGCTTTGCAAGTACCATGCACCAAAGAAAGTGTATAACAAAATTTAAATTTATTCTAAAATCAGAAAAGTGAAGTACAAAAAAATAAAGTAGTTAAACTACTTCAAAAGGTCATTTAGTTCAGGAGATAATATAAACTTTCACGTAGTAGTTTTTCTCCGTAGTTACAGACAAGTTCATTCCCTCTCATCACTGTACCTCTCACATGCTTTGTGGATGTTATTTACTGTGGTTCAACAATCCAAGTTAGTGAAAGACAGTTGAAACCCATCTCGTACAGATAAGAAGCTGATGGAGCTGATAGAACCATGCAATACGAGGATCGAGAAGGTCAATGACTTCCTCATGGATGTTGATCTCAGTGTCGATTATCGCATCGTCCCCATCTATGATCCTGCCGGGCCTACAAGATATGACGAGACCATGGATGTGAGATTCCATTCTTTTGAGTCATTTGTCTGGCTTATGCAAGGAAAATGTCATTGGAAGCAAGAATGCAAACAGAAAGTTCAAAAGGGAGGCAATGTGATTGGGATCCAACCAGATTGGGGTGCTAGGGATTGAGGGGAGTTAGCATGGAGGATAGAGAGGAGATTAATTAAGGAAAGTGCAACAGGGCTTATGCCTCATCCTTAATCTCTTTCCTCTTTCATTTTTACTTCTTCTCTTTAATTTCATTTGCACACTCTTCCTGTGGCTGCAATTCTATGTCCATGCCATTCTAATTCTGACACTACAGGTCACCCCAGAGCATCATTTACCTTCTTTCTTTATGGATGTTGCCAGTAACCTGGAGAAGCAAGACACACCATATCATGATGCCATGATTGACACTTGCACTTTTGATACTGTCAAAACTTTTCAATGTAAATTGTGCTCTTAACCCTTTCATGGCTGAATTAAGGAAATGTATAACTAAGAAATTTTTTCACCACTTCTTCTATTGAACAGGCCTAGCTATAGATGGAGCTTGCAGAAAATTTAAAATATTTACTCGTGTAATCTAAAATGGAATTTTTTACTTACAAAAATCATTAACCAAAAATATTGAGTAACAGGCCATTGTTCACACATGGGGAGCCCCTTAAACTTGGCCTTTGTCCCAATTTTATCCATTCATTCTTGCAGCATGTGGGCATATTTTTCCCTTTTCCAAAAAAAAAATATTTATATTTTTTCGTTCAAAATTCCTTTTCACAAAAAATCAAACATATCTGGTCACAACATTTCTTTTTGATCCAGCTTGCCTGAACTGCAACCTATTTGAATGAATGATGCATCACCGAAGGGTCCTTTTCGAGAGCTATTAAGCAGTACCATATAAAACATGTTTTGTTCAATGGTAACTGCAAAAGCAGTCTCAAAAGATATGATCCTTATAATGATCATACACCATGAAAGGGTTAAACATAGTTTCTTTTCAGAATTAAATACTGTCAATATGATGCTCCAAATCTTTGAGAAAATGGCATATGCAGGGAAGGACCTATTTGGATTGTGAATGTTTGAGGCTCCTTCTGCAGTGCCTGGTGGTAAGCGAGGAGACTCTGCGAGGTGGGGAGAAGTTGAATGTCATGAGAAGGGAAGCAGGTCTGCCAGAGATGGCCCTCCATGTGGTGACTCTTGTCCCAGAGACCCAGCAGCAGAGTGCAGAGGAGGAGGAGAAGATAAGCAGCTCCTCCATCCGCATGCGGCTCCTTGGAACTCCCCTCCGTCCTTCTAAGGTATGTCGACCCAGGGGTCATGTGAACAGTTTTGGTCTTTGAGACCAATGACACTTTTCCATGAAAGATCACTGATGTCATGAACTTGATGTAGCCTCGGTTCCTTGTTGAGTGATAAGGAATTAAAGGGGTTATCTGTCTCCCCAGTCTTGTTGGTGGAGGATGTGGTCACTCATTTTCTTCTAAATTTAAAAAAAAACTATGTTTTCAAGGTCAAGGAAAGAGTTTGATGGACCAAATTGATGAACCCTTGGTTTCCATTTTCAGTTCTGATGATATGATGCACTTTTGTAATTCATCAGTCATACAAACAAATTCCTGAAGTTCTGTCTTAAGATTTACATTCTACTTTTCTAACAAAGATGCAGTTAACATTTGAATGTTTTATCATCATGGCTTTTAATAAGAGACTGCAATTTATGATGTGGGCATTCCTGATGTGTAATCTGACTCATATTGCTATGGTGATGGTGAGATCCATAATGAATAATGAGATGGGTTGACTTGTCCATGTCTCCTTGGAGTTGGTGCCCAAAGGATCATATCCTTTGGGAGAGGAGTCATCACTCACAATCTTGAGGCCCACAATAATAACAAATTTATTGTAGTCCGAAATTTGAAAACAGTCTTTTACAGGTCTTCCCAATTAATGGCTCACTATCAGAGTTGGGTAATAATATGCTACTGTACCATATTACCCATTCACGAAATTAGAAATGGTAATCATTCCATCTTTTCAGAAACAGCATGTTTCTTTTTGTTTGCAATTTTGTTAGTGGTCATCATTGCAAGTGAAAAATGAAGGGAAAAGATCTCTATTTTTGTGTGTTCCAGCTGTATACGAGGTGTGGCTATTAAGTTTCCAGACTTTATTTTTGTATTTTTTACTTTTAAACTTACAAATTAATCACATTTATCGCCTTCAAAGTACTCCCCTCCAGAACGTATACACTTATCCCAACGATGCTGCAATTGCTGGAAACAGCGGTGGAAGGCTTCTTTCGGGATGTCTTTCAGAGCCTGCATCACATTTGTTTGAATGTCTTCAATGCTTTGAANTCAAAAGGTCATTTAGTTCAGGAGATAATATAAACTTTCACGTAGTAGTTTTTCTCCGTAGTTACAGACAAGTTCATTCCCTCTCATCACTGTACCTCTCACATGCTTTGTGGATGTTATTTACTGTGGTTCAACAATCCAAGTTAGTGAAAGACAGTTGAAACCCATCTCGTACAGATAAGAAGCTGATGGAGTTGATAGAACCATGCAATACGAGGATCGAGAAGGTCAATGACTTCCTCATGGATGTTGATCTCAGTGTCGATTATCGCATCGTCCCCATCTATGATCCTGCCGGGCCTACAAGATATGACGAGACCATGGATGTGAGATTCCATTCTTTTGAGTCATTTGTCTGGCTTATGCAAGGAAAAAGTCATTGGAAGCAAGAATGCAAACAGAAAGTTCAAAAGGGAGGCAATGTGATTGGGATCCAACCAGATTGGGGTACTAGGGATTGAGGGGAGTTAGCATGGAGGATAGAGAGGAGATTAATTAAGGAAAGTGCAACAGGGCTCATCCTTAATCTCTTTTCTCTTTCATTTATACTTCTTCTCTTTAATTTCATTTGCACACTCTTCCTGTGGCTGCAATTCTATGTCCATGCCATTCTAATTCTGACACTACAGGTCACCCCAGAGCATCATTTACCTTCTTTCTTTATGGATGTTGCCAGTAACCTGGAGAAGCAAGACACACACCATATCATGATGCCATGATAGTATCAAAAGTGCAAGTGTCAATCAAAACTTTTCAATGTAAATTGTGCTCTTAACCCTTTCATGGCTGAATTAAGGAAACGTATAACTAGGAAATTTTTTCACCACTTCTTCTATTGAACAGGCCTAGCTATAGATGGAGCTTGCAGAAAATTTAAAATATTTACTCATGTATTCTAAAATGGAATTTTTTACTTACATAAATCATTAACCAAAAATATTGAGTAACAGGCCATTGTTCACACATGGAGAGCCCCTTAAACTTGGCCTTTGTCCCAATTTTATCCATTCATTCTTGTAGCATGTGGGCATATTTTTCCCTTTTCCCAAAAAAAAAGAAAAAAAAATTATATTTTTTCTTTCAAAATTCCTTTTCACAAAAAATCAAACATATCTGGTCACAACATTTCTTTTTGATCCAGCTTGCCTGAACTACAACCTATTTGAATGAATGATGCATCACCGAAAGGCCCTTTTCGAGAGCTATTAAGCAGTACCATATAAAACAGGTTTTGTTCAATGGTAACTGCAAGAGCAGTCTCAAAAGATATGATCCTTATAATGATCATACACCATGAAAGGGTTAAACATAGGTACTTCCCTGCATATGCCATTTTCTCAAAGATTTGGAGCATCATATTGACAGTTTCTTTTCAGAATTAAATACTATTTGGATTGTGAATGTTTGAGGCTCCTTCTGCAGTGCCTGGTGGTAAGCGAGGAGACTCTGCGAGGTGGGGAGAAGTTGAACGTCATGAGAAGGGAAGCAGGTCTGTCAGAGATGGCCCTCCATGTGGTGACTCTTGTCCCAGAGACCCAGCAGCAGAGTGCAGAGGAGGAGGAGAAGATAAGCAGCTCCTCCATCCGCATGCGGCTCCTTGGAACTCCCCTCCGTCCTTCTAAGGTATGTTGACCCAGGGGTCATGTGAACAGTTTTGGTCTTTGAGACCAATGACACATTTCCATGAAAGATCACTGATGTCATGAACTTGATGTAGCCTCGGTTCCTTGTTGAGTGATAAGGAATTAAAGGGGTTATCTGTCTCCCCAGTCTTGTTGGTGGAAGATGTGGTCACTCATTTTCTTCTAAATAAAAGAAAAACTATGTTTTCAAGGTCAAGGAAAGAGTTTGATGGGCCAAATTGATGAACCCTTGGTTTCCATTTTCAGTTCTGATGATATGATGCACTTCTGTAATTCATCAGTCATACAAACAAATTCCTGAAGTTCTAACTGTCTTAAGATTTACATTCTACTTTTCTAACAAAGACACAGTTAACATTTGAATGTTTTATCATCATGGCTTTTAATAAGAGACTGCAATTTATGATGTGGGCATTCCTGATGTGACTCATATTGCTATGGTGATGGTGAGATCCATAATGAATAATGAGATGGGTTGACTTGTCCATGTCTCCTTGGAGTTGGTGCCCAAAGGATCATATCCTTTGGGAGAGGAGTCATCACTCACAATCTTGAGGCCCACAATAATAACAAATTTATTGTAGTCCGAAATTTGAAAACAGTCTTTTACAGGTCTTCCCAATTAATGGCTCACTATCAGAGTTGGGTAATAATATGTTACTGTACCATATTACCCATTCATGAAATTAGAAATGGTAATCATTCCATCTTTTCAGAAACAGCATGTTTCTTTTTGTTTGCAAGTGGTCATCATTGCAAGTGAAAAATGAAGGGAAAAGATCTCTATTTTTGTGTGTTCCAGCTGTATATGTCCTCTTTCAGTCTGGATTGATGGTGATAGTGAGCATGTCATTGATTAAAAAAGGAACTAGTAATGGTAACCATTTCATTTTCTGCCTAAGTAACCATTGTTAAGGTGACTTCCTGAAAAAAGAACTCTAACAGTAAATAGTTCATTTTTAAGAGTAAAATGCTCACTGTGCAGTTTTTGGCCATTCCGGTCTGCAGCAATAAGTGAATCATTTCACTGTCCTTGCTCTCAAATTATTCTGCCATCAGTTATGAACAAGTTGGAGTTGAAGCCTTAACCAGAAAGGTATGCTGCAG
The DNA here is from genome assembly GCA_905338385.1 of Darwinula stevensoni. NCBI lineage: Eukaryota > Metazoa > Arthropoda > Ostracoda > Podocopida > Darwinulidae > Darwinula > Darwinula stevensoni. The sequence continues at coordinate 48,400 of CAJPEV010000532.1, forward strand.
AAACCCCTTCCCTCTATCCAAATGATTTCTCAAAGTTATCATCTTCAAACCATGAGAATTTCTTTTAATTTAAAAAAATGAATTTTTTCTGTTCAAAAGTTTTTCTGTTTTTCTGCTTTCCCAAAAAGTCACTTCTCCAGAGATGCCCCATTTAAACTTGAGCGCAAAGAATTTTTCAACTTCTTGTTTTGCAGCCAAAGCCAAATCTTCCCAAGAGGCCTCTCGTCATCGGACTGACGGGAGGGATCTGCAGCGGCAAGACCAACATCTGCAGGAAGTTGGAGGATCTCGGAGCAGGGATCGTGGACTGCGATGCCCTGGGACACCGGGCTTATGCCAAACAGACCTCGGCATATCACAAAGTCCTAGATGCGTTCGGAAGGGACATCCTGGATGGAGATGGGAACATCGATCGCAAGAAACTCGGTGCCAAGGTTTTTGGGAACAAGGTGTGGTGTTTTGGTTCCTCTCTCACTTTCTTGCAGCCCCAAGAGTAGGTGTGAAATGCTGATAACCTCCATAATTCTGGAGGGATCATGGCACTATTGTAAATTTCTGCCCTCGTGTACATCA